>BQNB010000437.1:17500-174059 GCA_026074375.1 Tanacetum coccineum | reverse complement strand
GTTTATTTTAGGTGCATTTTGCGGATCTTAGTTAGTTTTTAAGTAAGGTATGTGCGTGTTTTATGAATGATTGTGATGATACTGATAAATGATGTGTATTTAGTTGTTTACTGTCTAGTTTACATATAAGTACAGTATATGTTTGTTTTAGGTGCATTTTGTAGATTTTAGTTACTTAGCTTAAAAAATGGAGAAATTGATTAGTTTTGGCTATTGTAAGTTGTGTTAGCTAGTTTTGAGTAAATCGCGCGCGCGCGTGTGTGTTTTATGCATTCTTTGATTATGCATTTAGCTCTTTACTAATTTATATAAGCATATGTTTGTTTTAGGTAGATTTTGTGAGTTTTTGTCAGCTAGTTAGTCCCTGAAGTGAATGCGAAATATTTTTACTTATTGCTTTTTTAAGTTGTGCTAGTTTTTGAGTAAGTTTTTAGGGGTGTGTGTGTGCACACATTATGGATGATTGTGATTGTATTGACTATTGATAGTTTGTGTACTTAGGTAACTGTGCTCATGCTTATTTAAGGTAAATTTGGCAAATCATAGTTCATTACTCCGAAAACGGATCATTATGAATTAGTTTCCCCTGTTTGGAGATATTTTAGTGTTTAATAAGTTTGAGTGTTATAAACTTCTATTATGGTAGATGCTACTGATGGATCGCGTTGCTGGTAGATATATAACAGAAATGGTAATTGATTATTTGGAAATTTATTAGGTTTGATATTGAGATTCATATCATGAGACAGTTTTTATAGCATGGAGTGTTAATGCAACTAGAGGTCTAGAGTTTCATGATCTTCTCTTGGGGACTAGTAGGAGAAACACGAGTCAATTGCCAAGAGACTTTTTTGGATTATGCTTGTTTAGTTATCTGGTATGCCGTATGCATTTAGTTCCAAAAACAGTTTAAGGAAGTCAAAATAGAGGGACAACTATCTCTGTAGGTATGTCTGTAACATTGTAGATGATGACTGTTTTTGACACTTCTTTGATTCGCTCAGTTGTTATGAGTAGACTGGTGTTTTTGATCTACGCATTTTGCATTCTAATACTTTACATAAATCCTATGTTTACAGTTATAGATGACGGGCAACCAAAAGAGAATGGCTTCATCTACGTAAGTTTCTTTATTTATGTTCTGAGGTATTAATATTAACGTATAAATAAGAACCTGTAAGTAGCTCAAGAGAATTAACATTTGCATGAATGCCTTATTGAACATAATGACTTTTGTCCTTTGAGTTATTTCACTTTTAACATGTACGAACCCTCAACATTTTCATTTGAAACTTTCTGATGTAGATACCTTCAAGAAGACAAACGGACAAAGTCCAATGTTATGAGCCTGCAACAATGAAGTACCTAGGGTACTTCCCCGCTCTGAAGCCTGATGAGGTCGGTGTTTAGGAATGAACATCTATAAGAGTTTGTGTGCATATATATTGATCCTGTTTCGTATTGTATAAATCAGAGCATCTCTGTAATTATAGTTGTGTATGCTTTGACTATAGTTTTGACCTTTCAAACAATTTTCAATCCGTTGAGCTTGTAAGCAGTAAATTGCTGTGTTGATTATATATTTCTCTGCCCCTGCATGCTTACTAGATTATATATGACTAAAATGATCACCCAAATGTGTTCAGGTGAAGGAGCGAGTGGCACAGGTTAGAAAATCCCAGAAAGTGTGGGCAAAGAGTAGCTTCAAGCAAAGACGCCAGTTGTTGCGTGTGCTTTTAAAACACATCATAGAACATCAAGATCTTATTTGCAAGTAAGAACATTTTCTTTTAAATTTAATAAGTTTTATTTTAATCGTGCTTCTTTTGTACTCTCTTTGCGTTAGAATATCACGCTATACTAATTCAAATATTATATTTAGAGTCTCGTCACGTGATACTGGAAAGACAATGGTGGATGCATCCATGGGAGAAATTATGACGACGTGTGAGAAGATTCATTGGCTTATTTCAGAGGGTGAGAGGTGGCTAAAGCCTGAGTATAGGTATAGATTCTCCCTATTCAAATTTAGATTGCACGGAGTAATAAATAGCAGTCTTACTGTTTTAATAATTAAGCAATCTTCACTTTCATGTGTCTTCTTTAATTCCACGTGCTTAGTGAGTTTGTTTTGCAGTGACTAATGAACATTATAATGTATTACGGCATTCTCAGATCAAATGGAAGATCAATGCTTCACAAAACATCTAGGGTGGAGTTTCACCCTCTTGGTGTGGTTGGAGCTATTGTATCATGGAATTATCCATTTCATAACTTGTTTAACCCAGTTTTGGCAGCTGTATTCTCCGGGAATGGCATAGTCGTGAAGGTACTTAATTCTACCATACATATTTACCTTTGAAGATATAAAACCTTTTAGTTTCAATTGAAGTGAAACTCTGTTGTCGGTTTTTGTAGGTTTCTGAACACGCAAGTTGGTCTGGATGTTTCTATGTGCGAATTCTCCAAACTGCACTTGCAGCTGTGGGAGCTCCTGAAAATCTTGTTGAAGTAATAACTGGGTAAGCCCTATTTTAATTAGGCAATCACTTTTCTTTAATTAGTAGCATACTTTAAACTTTGATTTTGCCAGGTTTGGCGAGACAGGAGAAGCATTGGTGTCCTCTGTTGACAAAATGATATTTGTTGGATCACCAGGTGTTGGTAGAATGGTATGATTTCAGTCTTATAACTTTTACCAGTTAGTAAAGGTTATTTGATGTATTATAACATTATTAATTGTGATAACAGATAATGAGAAAGGCTGCTGACACGTTAATTCCAGTGACACTCGAGCTAGGTGGAAAGGATCCATTTATCGTGTGCGAAGATGTAGACGTGCCTCGTGTAAGCATGTTTGACTCTAGGTTAATTTGTTAGTGGCATCAATTATTGAAAGTTTGTACATCTGAATACAGGTTGCACAAGTCGCTGTTAGGGCAGCTCTGCAATCAAGTGGGCAGAATTGTGCTGGAGCTGAGAGATTTTATGTTCACAAGGACATATATACCGCATTTGTAGCTGCAGTAGTCAAGATTGTTAAATCCGTTACGGCTGTAAGTACTATGCTAATATTTAATTTGTTAATCTTGACGCATCATTTATTAGTTTTAAAACGATTACTTTATCATATAGGGTCCTCCTCAATCTGGAAAGTATGATATGGGTGCCATTTGCATGCAAGACCATTCTGAAAGGCTTCAAAGCCTCATAAATGACGCTCTGGACAAAGGAGCGGAGATTGTTGCTGGAGGAAGTGTGAGAGATATTAGTGAAGGCGCTGTTGATCAATACTTCCCTGCTACCGTCATTGTAAATGTAAACCACCAGATGAAGTTAATGCAAGAGGAAGTAAGTAGTCTGGGTCTGTTTACAACTAATTGTCAGAATTCTTCATTCTCACATGGAATCTACCTTCTCTTTTAGCTTATTTGAAGTAATTTACATGCCTCATAGAGCAAAATTGGTTTATATGGGTTTACTTATAGGTGGTAATTTGGACACATATACACGTGAATGGGTTGATTTGGGTCGTGTTTATGGGTTTTTTTTTGCATGAATACAAACATTCTTTTTCATCTGTCCTTTTTTAGCCATTGTACCTTTTTTTTGGTACATCAGAGATCATCAAAAGATGGTTTTGTAAGGGGGTTTAATCTACACAAAATGACTTAATCGGGTTGCAAAGCATCTTTTGACGACTCAGGTTAAAAAAGAAGTAAGCCGACTAAAACAGGACAAACAAAAAACATTGTTAGTATTTTATGCAAAATAACCCATGTTTTTTTTTTATCAATAATGGGTCAAACGCGTCAATTAAGAATTAAAAGGAGGCAGGTTGAAGGTTATCCAAAATTTACTTCAATTTATAAACCTCCTTGATCATTTCATTAATAAAAATTTGATTTTTGTGTATGCAATATAAATTTTGCAATCGTATTTGAAACACTTATATTTATGAAAAATAAGTATTTTGGACAAGAATTGTTCTGGGTCAACCTGTCCTGTTTGATTCGTTACACTCTCTCCGATCCAACCATTTTTCCGCATCTAGCCTCAAGTTTTAATGGAGAAGTGCATTTGAACTCATGAAAATGCAATGGGCAGGCTTTTGGGCCGATAATGCCGATAATGAAGTTCAGTTCTGATGAAGAGGCTATCATGCTTGCAAATGACTCAAAATATGGGCTTGGGAGTGCTGTTTTTTCTGGTAGTCAACGTCGTGCCAGAGCCATAGCTTCACAATTGCATTGTGGAGTTGCAGCTATTAACGATTTCGCTTCCAATTACATGTGTCAGGTAAAGTTGCATTTATGGATACATCATACAATAAGATTTGATTTGATGTACCTATTAAAATTCATTTAATATATGTATATTCTGATTGCAGTCTCTCCCATTTGGTGGCGTAAAAGATAGTGGATTTGGACGGTTTGCTGGCGTTGAAGGGCTGCGTGCTTGCTGTCTCGTAAAATCAGTGGTGGAGGATAGATGGTGGCCTTTGATTTATACTAAAATACCAAAGCCAATCCAGGTATTGCAGCTAAAAATGCTCATAAATATTTCCAACTAAGAGATGCATTTAAAAAAACATTATTTTTTAGGCTTTAACGGCTTTGACGGCATGCTCCTTCGTCTCATGAAAATTGCATTGTTGACTTGACAATGTATTTGTTAGATACTAAAATTCCATCAAGTAATATTGTGAACCCAACTTTCTTCAAACTAGTAGTTGTTATGATTTATAATTGGCAAGTAAAACATCTGAATATAAAAATATTCCAAGAAAAAAGTGTTAATAAATTGTTTAATCTTTAAACTTTCTTCAAAGTACCACTATAATCCTACAACTATTTTTGGCAATGTTTCAATCCTTAACCTTCTTTTCGCATTGTTTTTGGCCCCTCAACTCTTTTTTCTTTAACCAAATATATTACTGAATATACAAAATTAATAACTACTCCGTATGATAATATTGATAGCAGATAATGAAACAGAAAATATTGGACAAAGAAGAAAATAAAATGCGAATCTCCTCGAATTTACCCATCAAACTAGCTGTATGTGAAATTTTTATATGGTTTATAAGAAAATAAAAAGTAAGGGACAAAAACAATGTGAAAAAGAGGTTAAGGATAAATCCATTGACAAAAAATGCCGCTATGTAAAAGCTTCTATGGAATAAACTGATTGAAATTCATGAAAATGTGATGGAGTTATTATTGAGTAGTGCATCTTCTTTGTAACACACTTTGAAGAAAATAGAATTTATTGCTTTCGTTTGTTATTTCAAACCTTCTATGGGAACTCATTTTTTTCTTTCTATTTTAATTCTAGTATCCTGTTGCGGAGAACTGCTTCGAGTTTCAGCAGTCACTTGTGGAGGCTTTGTATGGTTTGAATATTTGGGACCGGTTACGAGCATTAGTCAATGTTCTGAAAATGCTGACAGAGCAGAATTCTACAGTTAACACTAAGAGAAGTGATTGAACCAGTCTTATCTGTGACGGGTAAATTTTTTGGATATGAACTCTAGTGTCTCCGCATTACATTAGCTCTAGATCTTGGCCCCGATCTGACTTTTTATGTATAATTGAATTGAAATGATGAAAAATTCTGATTCCTGGATGTAGATGGAAGTTGAAAATGAATACGCGGTTTCATTAGTTTGCCACTTCTTTTATTAGTGATTTTGTTTCACACCAGAGGGCCTGTGCAACTGGTGGATTTTTTGTTGTTGTTTACTGGTGCCTTCTACTCTTTAAACTATATGTTTTTTATGCCCATTGCTCAACTAGTAAAAAGCATTGTGTTGCTAGTGAACGGTCAATGGGTTCAAGACCTGTCTCAATGATGGATTTTATGTATTACTGTTTTCCACCAAAACTATTTATGTGTTCTCATTTACTCAGTATATGGTTGGCTAGCTTGTTTGACAATATTTTTTCATATGATAACATGTATTGGATCCTAAAATGCATGTCTAATTTGTACACGTGTATTATGTATTTTCTCGCTTTAAATTCTCACCAATCATTTTTTCAAATCAACCAATCAAATCATTTTTTCAAATCAACCAATCAAATCATTAGGTGCATTAGTAGGCATCATTCTTAGGCACAAAAATCATTTTTCAAATTTTAATTTCTAACAAAAATCACTTCCTTATATTTGTATTGCATTTGTTTGTCTGGAAAAACTAGTTTGAGTTGGAGCTGATGGCCAAAATTGAAACTTAAGTTCTACTTAAAGCAGCTTAAGATTTATTAGAAGCTTCATTTTTGAATATTATTTTTCTCAACTTTGTCAACCAAACAAAACGTATTTTTGAATTTTTTTTCTCAACTTTATCAACCAAACAAAACGTATACTCCGTGTTTTAATGAGAGCTTCTATAAGCTTTGCCCAATATCTACAATAGTTAAGTGCAATAATCCATACAATAATGAAAACAAATCCTTGTGACAACACACTATCAATTTCGTGGGCTACTATTGATGATTTAGTTGACTTTGAATATATGCAAATAAGTTCTATCATGGGATGAAAAGATACATATCGGGCGTCTTTAATAGTAATCAAATTTAGGAATCTAAATTTTGTGGGAATATAACTTGGTTCATTGTGATCCTCCCCAAAATTATGGGCCTAAAATTTAGAGAGGTGATTTGCACACTCTTCTAATTGATTGGCATACTCAAATGTGTTATGTTTTGACATATATACCCTTGTAAGGACGAACATGAGTAGAAGTGATATAAGGGTATATATGTACTTTTGAGCGTACCATATAGATAGAAACTTAAAGGTAAATTTGGGAGAGATTATAGGTTTGTTTGTTGTGATCCTTACCAAACCAATCGGCCAAAATTATTATATAATCTCTCCCACGTAAACACTAAACACCATTGAAAAAACCTAAACTTGAAACTCTAATATTCAGCTGCAACCAAAGTTTGAGGTATTCTTACTATATTACTTTCACACATTAGCTTTATAATGTTTATTTATCTCAATAAGTTCTATGTGCTTTGTCAAATTAAATCTATGTGTTATGTTTAGAGACTAGGTAAGTTTTATGCGTACGCACAGCCTAGGGACTTTTAAGTTGCGATACGCTGAAAATGGCGATATTGATTCAAAAAATAGCATATGAGCAATAACAAATGACTGAATGAAAGAAGATTTATAAAACTATATAATAAAATTATCTGGTTATGTGAAAATCAATGAAGCATAAAGAATGATCTATCGAGAATTATATTAACAATTAAATATGTAAGTGTCTGCTTTGATAATTTACTCCCATAATAGCTGGCACATGAACCTTGAGGATTTGCAAATTGATGTTCTTGATAGCAATGTAGTGCCTTGGGTTTTCTCTTGAGATGTTCCACATAAATTCATAATACCTAACTCCTCTTATGATCTCATCCTGCAACAGAAAAGAAAAATAATGTACCTATCTAGGAAATCCTCAAAAATGATGTAAAATATTTCATAGGTTTGCTTTTTTAATGCGACATCCAGGATTGTCTTGTTGGCGTAATTATAAATTTTTTCATACCTTTCAATCTTCAAGTACGTACATGTAGAAACATATTACACCATCAGAAGATGGAGGTGCTTATTTGAATACCAATCAAACCCATTACTTGTCTTCAAATCAACATAAGCGTTGGTAAAAATATCTTAAACACATGATGTTTCTTTTTGAGCCAATCTCAACAAAAGAATACATGGCATGGAAAGGGCATGAAAATACTCGCCCAATGATAAATTCATGACCATGTCCTAGAATTGATGTTAAATGTACTTTATGATGTGTAAAAAGTCTAATTTCAACATTATACTAAAATGTGCAATATTACCAAGTTATGGAGCCATATACTATCCTAAACATGTGGTTGACATAGTCATAGAAGAAGGGACATGCTCACCATCTGTATATGAGCTTTCAAATTCGACTAGTCATGTTGAAGTCAACAAGTTACAACTTAATTACTTCAGCAGCAGGTGCTGACGATGTAAATTTGTCATAAGAAAATTCCAAAAAAAAAAAACTCACCAATCATCCATACCTTGGCAATTGTAAGTGCGTAACATCAAAGTTTGGGTATGAATCCTCTCGGAAAAGACCTGAGTAATAAATATTCATATACCACTAAATAAAGTAATAAACACCAGATCAAATTGCTAAACAGAATTGCATATCTTTAAATAAACTCTGGAACTTGAATAACAAAGAACTCAAGAAAACTAATTTTCTCTTTTTGGATTGTGTCAAAATAATAATTACAATCACGTGCATAATGTAAACTTTTTTCATTCTTTCCTAAACTCTGTTACTTGAATGTTTTGATATTTTTGCTCAACCAACTAATCATACACAAAACATAAGTCAATAATATGGTTCTAAGTTCGTTACCCTTCAATTTCTAAAGACCCATGTAGCTTTGATCGGAACAGTTGTTGATTGTTAATTTCCAATATCCTATAGTTACATATGATTTTGGATTGAATCCAAATCAAAACAGAGATTGTAAATAACCAAATCTAAACCTTAAGATGACTCATGAATAACAGAAAATTCAAGATACCAAACACGGGTGCAAAGAAACTCTACACCGAGTCTGTGTATGAAAGTTTAAGATTGTTAACTGTAGGCTTTCATCATTACAGTAATTAGTAACCCGAATCTGCAAAGTTAGGAATTATTAACTTAGAATCAACCCCATAAGCCTTTCTAAATAAGTAAAATCCATAACATGAAAACAACAGATGAATTACATATTGAAGAAGAAGATAGAAAGGTTACCAGAGGAAAAAGCAACCAAGAATGAAAAAGCCTATCATTATCCCTTAAAGTTGTGTTAACCATGAGGTGGCATGAGCTCCATCTGTAACCACGCAAGTTAGTAGCTGCTTGTAATTAACGTGATAACTAAGGTTATTGGGGCCAAAGCAGCTGTGTGGAGCCCGAAGGTAAAGTAAAGGTGTATGTTAAAGAGGTAAAAAGAGTCGTTTTTATAAATAGGAAGATATATTTTATTTTTTTGATAATCAGAAACTTGCATATCGAGCTGCCACCAAAGGTCAAGGCAATTTTGGTAGTATTAGTCGTTCTGTAAATATGCGGTTCTGCCTTTATGTTTCCTTAAAGGCAAATTATTCACAAAATGTTTATACCAAATAACAAGCACACCATATTATGCCATGTATTAAACGAGACTTAAACCACTACAAATTGGTTTATGAGCCACTCACATAGGAATTATGCTTTTTGGTCTGCATGTTGTGTACAATTTGTGTTTTGGGCTGTTCAACGCTAACCTTTGTTCAATGTTGGTTGATATTCGTATTTTGTTTCGTAAGACATGTGGTAGAGATGATTAATAGTGTCAAAGACATTTTTATTTAAGATGCGGTGTTTTAACTAATTTAGCTGTAATCAACTTCTTCCATAATTTTCATTTATAAGTTTATAGTTTTTTTGTTAAATTTCATTTATAAGTGTATAGTTTTTTAGTCGGATGCCTTTCCATAATTTTCATTTATAAGTTTATAGTTTTTTGTTAAATTTCATTTATAAGTGTATAGTTTTTTTAGTCGGATGCCTATTCCTTATTCGTAATTTTACATAACAATAGTATGTATATGGGCCAATTTAACGAGGTACTATGATCCTCTAAATCTTCGACCACAACTTCCCACATCTATGAATAATTTAACTTGATTTGATTAACATTTTCTTAAATCTTGTTTTTCATAGTCAAATGGATCAGATGTTGAAGATTAATCCCAGAAAATTGAAGATGGTTCAGGAAGAAATGGTATGCTGGGATGAATGTGGTAAAACTGAAATTGTGCAAATTTTTGTTTCACATGAAAAAGGTAGGACCAAATCGATCCAGTTCGCATATGCTGAAGATGGGAAGGTGCGTCTTTCACAAGTCCATGGAGATCGTGATGCTGCATTGAAGTTCGATATTGTAGGTTATATCATTTCCAACACTTTTATCAAGTGTTTTTTTTTACACTAACATGTTTGTTTGTTATACATGAAGGTGAAGTTAGATTATCCCTCAGAGTATTTAACATCATTTAGCGGTTCCTATGACAAAGTCAAAGATGGATTCTCAATTCAATTTCGCACAAACAAACGCAGCTACGGGCCATTTGGCAGTGCTGAGGTTGAGGATGAGGATGACTATGGATATGATAATGATCAATTCCATCATTTTAAGTATGAGTTAGACAAGCAGTCGTTTGGAGGATTTCATGGTGCCATTCACAACAATCAAGTGTATATACTATGGGAGTTTACATCAAGCCTATTGATTCACTTGGTGGATCTTTGAAGAAATGATCTATTTGGTTGACAAGGATTGTTTATTGGCCAGTTTATTTACCTTTTTTTATTCCAACAACTATGATTGTCAAACTTTTGAATGAGTTTTTATGTTTTATAAGTTTATTTGCTTGAGTGAAGTTAAGCTTTGGTTTTGAAAATTTAGTTTGTTTATTTTACTCTGAGTTGCACTGAAGTGTTTCCATTTAAATGGTGGATGGACCAAAAAGTTTACCTTGCTTCATAATAGTTTCTTCCATAGGAAAAATAACTACAATTTTCTACTCATAATTTAAGTGGGGTTATAAACAATGTTTTAAAACCCGGTTCAACCCGGCCGGTTGAACCGGTTGAACCGGGAACCGGAGTGATCATCGGTCCGTTGTGAGCCGGGTTTCTGCTAAATCAAGAACCGGAATGAACCGCCGGGTTTTGATCGACCCGGGTCGGACCGTCGGCCGGAAACCGGCCGGTTCATCACCTGTTATAAGAAAAGAAGAAGAATGATGTGACAATCCATGATCTAATCTCAGATGTTGTCTCTGTAATTGAACTCTACACTTACAAATCTTGATATAGATCGATAGATTTCAGTTTCAACTTCTTGTATGTTTGCGTATAGTAACATGTTACAGTGAGTCAATGGTGGTTGAAAATGGGTATCTACCTTTGTGGGGATAAAGATATTTATGCTTTATGAGTTTTTATTTTATTATAATGAAATGGATGAGGAAAAGGAAATATACAAAGGTACTAGTTTGAGAGGATGGGTGATGCGTCGTCAGTAATGACATATGTGTCAAGAAGTATTTATCTAGTCTCATGACTTACTGTTTGATAAGACACATTGAAACAAAAAATACATTTTTAATATACATGTAATTATTTACATGACTATCTTTCTTGAATGTTAAAAAACGATTCATACTAGTTACAGTACGATATTATACATACTTATTCTTTCTATCTTATACACTGATATGGGTTATGTTTTTCTCTATATGCACTTCAAGTATGGGTAAGTTTCTTCTTTGGCGTAAAACCGGTTTGACCCGGCGGTTCGACCGGTTGAACCGGTGACCCGGCGACGTAACCGGGTCAACTAAAAACCCGGTTTTTAAAACATTGGTTATAAAAGCATTTTAGTGATTTTGTAACCATTTTTACTAGTTATTTTTTTTAATTGGCAAAAATTGAATTGATATTGATGAAGTGAAAGTGCATGGTAGGTTGCAAGTGACAACCATTGATTACATTGAGATTGACATACATGAAAAGCCTAACCATAAAAAAACTTCCTTGCTTACTAATGAAAAGCCTAACCATAAAATAACCAAATATTTTAAAAATTTTACACTACAAACTTTTTCGCTAGGTATATATTTTAATGTTATAATTTTATATGTTGACCGATGTTGTTTCATATTGATTGAGGGGTGTTTGGGGTTTAGCTATTTTACTGAAACCTTAGAACTACCCTGTTTTTCAATAGAAGTGTTATAACCTCTTTTATTAGAAGTTATTAAGTTGTTAACTTGAATCAGTTTTGTTGTAGCTTCTTTTAAAACGAGTGTCTATTATAATTTGATAACCAACACCAGCTTTACTATATCCAAACATGATATATTTAGTGACAATATTAGTTAAAATGAGAATAATAAGAAGAAATTTAGACCATTAAATCAATCATCAATGGCTAGGATTAAGAAATGGCATAATCTATACTCCTTATAAAGGAGATTTACCCAAATGTTGAAAAGTAGAAAACTAGAATTCTATAAAACTAGAAAATAATGTAATTTCGGAAACCTTTTAATTAATAATTATAATTTCGGAAAACTAGAATAGAATTTAATTTCGGACAAACTAGAAAAGAATGTAATTTCGAAAACCTTTTAATTAAGTTGACTAATAATTTCGTAAACTAGAAAAGTTGAAAAATCTAATTTAGGAATGTTTGAAAGTTGAATGCATGCCTGGAGAAAGTTTAGTGTCGTGTAGGTTGAATGTTGAAAACTTAATGTATTTTATTTAAGGAACTAATGTTTAATGTTTTAAGCAAGGTAAGGTTGAATGTTCAGTATATACACGTCTGGTAAGGTTGGTATTTTAAGCAATGCTATAACTAATTACTACATCATTATGATAATAATGTTTAATGTAATAATGTTTAATGTTTAAATTCAAAACACATAATGTTGAAAAGTCATATGCACGCATGGTATTTTAAGCAATGATCTAACTAATTACTACTATACTTAATTACACGCATGTAGTTTGTGTAACAAAGGAATGTTTGACAATTCTTTTTCTTTACCCACTAGAAAGACCTATATAAACAACCATGAGTTAGTAACCCATCCATCATTCATTAGCCATTTTCGTGTATACCAGAAAGAAAGAACAAAATGAAGGATATCAAAAACGAAACAAATGTGGATCATACTCTTGAGGTTAGAAATCATGTTTTTCTTTCTTTCGTCTTTTTAATGCCGATCGTCTTATAAAGCATGTTTTCCATGCTTTGTAACATGCAAATGTCAAATGCTCTTGTGGTTAGAACTCTTTTTGTTTTCTTATTTTGTATGTGAAATGCAGATGTCAAATGACGATGATCTTATAAATCTTTATCCTACTTTGCTTTACGTACGGGTACATCCCCCTCCTATCCATGCTCTTGTGGTTATTTAGCATATTACGTACGAGCTATGGAAACTAAAGAAAACAGTTACCATCCTGGCCATAACTTCATTTTCATATTTCAATGATTAGTAGCCCACCAGCTTCACATGATATCAGGATATCATTATATTGGTCCATGAATGCATGCGAAGCTTGACATCTATTCTATTTCACGTCACTACATTGATCCGAGATGAAGCCGCTTTTGAGCCCCACCACTGGAATATGACGTATGCAACCTTATATAATGGCTATTGAAACCATGTATGCAACCTTATATTGTATTGTTAATCATGGAAATCTCTTGCATACTCATATTGGGATGAATAGTTGATAATTGGTTACTTTCTAAAGTTATTACAGGGTTTGTTTAAAAAACATAGTCAAAGTGATGATTGTGTTGACATTGTAAATATATTGTCTTGAAAAACCATTTCATTATCGTTAACAAATATTCCTTGTATGTGATCCTTGCCAAATTTATGCCAATATAATTGAGTGTAACAATATTTGAATGACAGTTTTAATTATGGAATGTCTAAAACATAATGCATACAATGTCAACTCTTTCCACCTCGCATGCTAATAAGATTAGTTATTTTAGGAAAAACTTTATTAGATGGTCGATAAAAAGTGTGTTTTATTATATAAAATAGAAAATAGATAGATAGTACTCGTGCATAGCAATGAAATTTTATAACGGTAGATAGTTGTAGTGATAAAAAATGCATGAGTTATAAATGAAAAATAGTAACCGTATGTAGATAGTTTGCTATAGTTGAATGCTCACATGTTACAACCGTTTGCAATTACAAGATGATCTTTTCAACGTTCTATTTTGAACGTTACACGAAACACTTCCCACAATATCGAATATCCTTAATTATTTGCCGCTAAGAATGTCCGGTGCTATGATATGCGCATTAACTTATGTGTCATTTCCATTTAAATGGCAACAATAAAA
The DNA here is from genome assembly GCA_026074375.1 of Tanacetum coccineum. Lineage (NCBI taxonomy): Eukaryota > Viridiplantae > Streptophyta > Magnoliopsida > Asterales > Asteraceae > Tanacetum > Tanacetum coccineum. The sequence goes on along the minus strand of BQNB010000437.1, from coordinate 160,062 downwards.
TAATTTGCAATGTTTATATATCGTAAATCTATGTTCTATATCTATCGTAAATTCATATATGAAAAGTTGACTTTAAAACTAAAATTAGAAAGTGAGATTTGACTTAAAAAAAGAAATATAAACTATTAAAATTGACATAATTATTTTAGGATAAAAGATTTTGACTTATTAAAAAGAAATATAAAATTTGACTTGTTAAAAAAATATAAACTACTAAAATGGACATAGTTATTTTAGATAAGAGTATTTCGTTCCAAGTATTATATATGTGCTTTATTTTCCTTGTAGTTGATTGGCAAAAGCAGCTTGTTAAAAAAATTGACAAAAGCATAATGACGTAATCGAACTTTTTTTAGGCACACACCGTGCAGCTAGACGCGGATACTCGGCTTTTAATTACAATGTTTATTTTTCTATTAGTACAATCTTAAAATAATACTAACGGAAAAGACAATCACACACAGATTGACATTATTCATAACCAACCTAACATACCATCCAAGCAAAAGACTTAACAATCCCATTTTCTGACCCAAACAATCTTATTATGAACATTACATGAAAAACGTATCACTATTGCTTATCCTTAATTATCGGTCGCTAGAGATTTTCCGTGCGTGCACGGGTATTCTCCTAGTTTTTGAAAAAAGGTATACACTTACTGAAGTTTGTGATGATCATTAAGAAAGTGATTTTGGTTTCTGTGATGGAAGTGTGTTATATAGTGAACAAAGGTGTAGTCACATTTTAATAGGGGTGAGCAGAAAAACCGAAAAAATCAAAACCAAACCGAAAACCGAAAAAACCCGAACCGATATAACCGACCGAAATTAAAAACCGATGGTTTGGTTTTTTACTTTTTCAAAAACCGAAAAATTTCGATTCGATTTCGGTTTTCGTTCAGAAACCGAACCGTAAAAACCGGACCGAACCAGTTTTGTTATATAACAATACATGATTAATATAATATAAATAGATAACTAAATAAATCAAATTTATAAATTTATATTCATTTTGTGGGTGAAATTATAATATATTTATCTTAACATTTATATGCGTTTTTGTCGTGTACGTGTGTTTACTTGACAATATATCAATACATATGTGACAAAGATCAAAATATGTGTATATTAACTTGCATATGCGTGTGTGTCCAATCTATGTGGGTAAATTTACAAATTTGGGATAAACTAGGCTCATATTCAAAAAAAGTAAAGAAGAATAACCTATTTTCTAGGTACAATAAGTTTGTTGGTATTAATTAGCCACACCAAAATATAAACAGTAAAAAATCAAAAAAACCGAACCAAAACCGATAATAAACCGAAAAAACCGAACAGTTTTGGTTTTTGCTTTTACAAAAACCGAATATTTCTGTTCGGTTTAGGTTTATCCAAAAACCGACCCAAACCGAACTGTGCACACCCCTACATTTAAAGACGTGATTGAACCATATCAATCAACATTAAAGATTAATTGAATCAGTTTCAAAATTAAAGAGCAATTGAATTAGTTCAAAAATAGAAAAAAAATATCTCCATTAAATAGTTGCTACGTTTGCCGTGTATTGTTTATGTTTAACGTGAGTAGTCCACGTGAAATGTAATGACCTTGAATACTTTCCATTGAAATGTAATAGGCTTGAATAGTTTTCATAGTTAGATATGGAAGTCAACAATTTAGTTCTCAATTAGTTTTTAATTTTCAACAATGCAAACATTTTCAACTTTTAAATCCATACGTGTATGTATATATTACTCCAGCAATTGTGTATACAAGATTTCTTATTATAGATTTAACTTTCAACATTTCCTTAATTAACAATTAATTAACAATGCAAACAATTTCAACTTTCAAATCCATGCGTGTATGTATGTATTACTCCAGCGATTGTGTTTATTGTGTTTACAAGATTTTCTTAATTAGGTTTCAACTTTCAACAATGTTAAAAATTCAAGAATATGTGGTTTTTCCTTTATAAGGAGTATAGACATGTCCTCTCTTTGTTGTATAAAGGCTTATTGAATCCTTGAATCCTGCATTGTCTTATTAAATTGTTCTAATAATATAATTCACCATTTTAGTAAAAATACAAAAACGAAATACATACACACACTCTCTTCGTTCAGTACTGATTCCCATTAAACCAGTGTAAAACTACTCAGGTCCCTTCATGCACCGCTCGTATATATTAAACTTGTTTTGCATTTGAACTTGTGGATGATTCAAAAGCTAATAAGTCCAAAATCTAAAGTTGACAAATAATAGAAGGATGATATATGTAATTAAAAGGCTAATAAATTATTATGTATTATGTAGAGTTAGGTAGAGATGGTATGACTAAAAGCTTAATTTCAACAACTCTAGAAAACAAAAAATGGCATAACAGAAATAAATAATTGGAGTAGAGAGAGGTGTTGGGTGAATCAAATCCGTCTGGCCGGTTCAGAAATTAAATTAAATTAAATTTGATACCTCTATTATTCATAGATTTCACTTGGACCTTCAGACTTGCTATTCTTTTTAAATTCCATGCTTTGCACAAATTAACAAAATGTTACTCTAGTGTAGTATACAATTATTCATACCACCAATATGATCGATCAATAAAGTAGGATTACTAAAGAATAAACATGTATATTTTCACTTTTTTTTCTTAGATATTGAGTTTCAAGACATGAAAAACATTGAACTCATAATTATTACTCTGATTTTAAAAACCGTCTTCGATCTTTATTTTAAAAAAACATTTTGATTAGATGAATTAGTTGAGATTTATTATGTTTCACATAATACAAATTCGAAAGAGAGATATCAATGTTTCAAAATTGGTTTTGTTAATTGATCCCATCGATCAACTCGATCCGTTCAAAAAAACTTTAACCGTCGTTCAGACTGCAAAAACAGTTTCCGGAATCGTACCGGTACTGTAAACCATCTCCTTTTAACTTGTGGTCCAATCATCACGTTTTAAAACATTGTGTATAGTCATAATTAGCCTAACTTAAATACATCATTAGGATCGACTAACCTTCTGTAAAAATTCGATCATGAATTTCAATTGGATCTGTTAATATCAAATCACTAACTACCAATACAAAGGATATATACAATATGGGTCAAGATTAAATCTAAAAAACGCTCGGATAATATCCAAATCAAATCTCTCTTATATAAATCATGCAAATCTCAACATTATAATTAGTTGAAAAAACAGACAACTATAATGCTAACAAGAGCTAAACTTAAAATATGCGAATCTAAAGACAAGTTCTGAACGATGTAAAAGTAATTAGACTGTATTTATTAAGAAGAATGATAAAAAATATGGAGTTGTTGTTGCGATCAAAACCTAAAATGTCTCATCATCAAAAAAAAAAAAAATGATAAGAAAAGATACAAACATAGATCTAGTAGAAATGGTAAGCAACCTTGTTTTGATTTAAATGGGATTATAAAAGACATGTGGTAAAAGATGTTAATAAAGTTTCGATATATATACGATAGGTATGCAATGATATCACTCGCTCAAGACTTCGACTGGACACACAAGAAAAAAGAATACAAGCCGACGGAACCTAGCCTTTCCGTAGGCTGGTCTTCAAAATGATGACCAGCTACAGTAAGTCGAGAACCAAAATCGATCACGAGCACGTTAAGTTAAACGTTATAAGAAGCGAAATCCGTTAATTCCCAATATTCAAGGTTCGAATGGAACTCCAATAGAAGGTACCAGAGTTATTAACATGGAACGCGAAGATCAATTCCGGAAAGAAATACCCACATCAGTTCTCAAAAACCGGCCGTCGTCAAGTGCTAGCGTCTTGTAAGCCTTGAGGACATTGCTCAGCTAATCCGGAGGAGACTATAACGACCCCGTGTTTTTAGGACAATAAAACGACGTTTAATAAAGTCCACCATTTATTTTTAGTATTGTACGCTGTTTGTTTTTAATGGAAATCGATTACTTTAAATCGCGGAAAGCAAAAATGATCAAGTCTATGTAAATCGGGCATTAAACAATAAAAGTTTACATCACCAAGCAAGTGTTAAAGATATTATAGGATATCTTTAAAAACTTTGTTCATCTTATTTTTATTGTCTACGAAAATTGCTTACGTTTTCGCGATAAAACAAGCGCTCGGCATTCCGAAAGCAACCAAATACCAACTACGCTTAAACGAAAACCCACGATTAATACCCAATACCCCTCAAAATAATCAATATAACATCGACATGGGAGCCTACGTGGCTGAAATTTTCAGATAGGACCAAGATAAAGTCCTCAACTTGCAAAAGAAAATTTAAGTTAAGAAAAGCTCATAGGGAACCAACCTCTTACAACAACCATGAACCACTTGGCTAATTTAACCTTTGTGCAAGGGTTAGAAAGTGACCATGGTTAGGTTTTAATTAATATTTTTACTATAAATATGAATGCAATGCACTCTTCTGTTCATAAACACTTAACATAAAAATCCACAAAAACCTCTCTTATTGTCTCCTCTCCTAACCCACGGTTCAACAACCCGCATTTTTACACAATCCTACTTTGATATTCTTTTCACCATATTAGTGTTTACATATCATACTTAATGGTATTCTAAGAAGAATGAAGGTGGTTAAGCTTGAAAAGGGTTTTTATAACAAGTTATTGCAAAGATTTAAATGGGTTTCAAACCTAATCAAGGGTTTATAAGCCTTGTAACTTTGGTTAGAGTCTAAACACGGTTTTAGCATTCAATTTCACATCTCAAAACATCATCCCTAGGTCTTACCCCCCCCCCTAATCCTTCACATACTGTTTATTTATTAATGATTTTATGTGTGATATTGTTAATTAATGGCTATAATCACCACTAAGGACTTTTTAATAATGTACATGAGTTTTCACTTAAGTTTATGAATGTAAATGCACTTAATCTTATTCATATGTTAATATATATCATGGAAAAATGAATATAAAATTATGATAACCTATGGATTAATATTAAACATGTTTTTAGTTAAATTAGGGTTTTATAAGATTACATTAATCTTCACATGTGAAAGTAATGGGAAAGTAAATTGTTAAAACTAATTACAATGAATTTTTTTTATTAGGGACTAGGATGATCTTGGAACATTATAATAAGTATCACATGTGAAAAAGATAGTTAATTAGAGGTTTCCTAATTAAACTACTAAAGAAAATATATATAAAAACAAGGTATTTTATAAAGATGCTTACCATGAATACATAGGGGCTGTTTTTAAATTACGTATCTCATACAGTGGGTTTGTCATAAAATAATATAATCACTCTCGTGACGATTCCAAAATTGATAAGAAACCTGAGAAAACCGATTTATTAACGAAAAAGAGATACGTTAATTACGAGTTTTTACGACTATAAATACTTTTATAAAAACTATTTTATAAAAGTACAATACATTAAAGAAACGAAAATTTTTAAAACATCTAAAATATGATATACTTTTAAATATGAGATCTGTCACTCGAAAGATCGCTAAAAACGAACTAATAACGAATAAACTACGACGATTACGATAATTAAAGTTTATAAAAGTAAATTTAATAAACTATGAACAGTAAAACGCACTATTCATTAGTGGGATTAACAGTTAAAAAATATAATACATATTTAATAACAAAGACGCACTCGAAGGAATACACAGAAATCGGGATTAAAACGAATAAGTTATTACGAATACAATGTTTTAATCGCAATTGAAAACTAAAAACGACAAACTAGCTGTTGTAAACAGTAAAATTACTATTCACACAAGAATCTTAAAAACTTGAAAATGTAATATATTTGAATCACTACGACTTACTAACTACGAAGACGTGGACGTAAGAAACGCGAGCAACGGACTTAAAACGACCAAATTAGGTCATTTTTACGAAAAGTATATTTATAAACATTTTCACTTTATAAATATTATTTTACTAAAACGATTAGTCGGTGATTATGCTATATAGAATATTGAGTGGTTATCAAAGTGCTATAATACTAGGGAGTTTCATAATGAGGCCTCTTCGGATGGCGTATCGACGAGTTGTTGGATTTACATTTAAAGAGTCCTAGACTCCTCGAACGTCAAGTCATTTACCCAATTAATATAGATAGCCCGAATGATAGTAACGATGTAACAACTATAAGATTATATTCAATGTTATTAATTAAAGTACTCGGTAAACTTATAACACCGACTTGTAAATAGGTTGCATCTAAACTTTTGCCGTGATCGTTATATCTAGTTTATAATTGGACTATTCAGTACTCCAGGTGAGTCATAGCCCCACTTTTTTTTACAGTTTTACTGATTACTATTGTTTGGGTGAAAACATGCTTTGTTTTTATAAATGGACGCAATGTTTAAAAAATATTGATTATGTGTTTAGCCTAAGTTTGCGATAAAAACCCTCCTGAGCCCATTAACAAGAACTGTCAATTGCATAGAATAGTTGTTAAATTGCAGATATGTGAGCGCGAATGTTTATAAATAGATCTATTGGGATTAACCTCCCGTTTGGGTATATAGCTATCACCAGGAACCGACCAGTTGACTATGTCGGACTTGAAGTGTGCGGTTACAACATCTGTACGGGGCAAATAACTGCTAAAATATGCAAATATAGTCTTGAGCTTCAGTTGTCATGACTTTAGTGCCACAGTATATCTGGTTTTTTGTTGATTGTTGGCATATGTTTGTAACATCACGGAAAGTCCTTGCGGACCTGCATATTTAAATACATAAACAACCTATGAATTCACCAACATTTTGTTGCGTTTTTAAGCAATGTTTTCATTTCAGGAGGACAATAGGCACGAGGTTGCCAATGATTGCATTGGATTCCATTTTGGATTTGCACACTTAAAGATTTATGTGCATCATATTTTGGGAAATGTATTGTTGTCTTTTGTAATATTAAACAAGGAACAAGTAAAACTTTATGCTTTTGTATTATGTCTTATAATTAAATCCAATGTATCAATTTAAACGACTTTTTGTGTCGTTCTTATATATATCTTGTACTGTTGATCTTGAAGTAACACGCCCCGGATCCTTATTCCACTGCGACCCATTTTGGGGGTGTTACAGATGTTGCATGCATTAAAAGTACGTCTTCCGAAACTTTCAACCCGTTTAAACGTGTTACCTTAGTAGTATAACTATTTAACAGTATTGATTGACATCAAATCGTAATCCGAGGCGAAAGTAAATGAGTAGAAATTATTAGATGATAAATTAGTTGTTCGAAACCCGGTCTATGGGCTTTATGTCCATTAGGGTTTATTAGGGTTTCTCATGTAATCTCTATAAAAAGTGCATGAATAATAATCAAAAGCTACGGGGTTTTATCATCCAACATGGTATCAGAGCGGGTTTGACCTAGGTGGCTATGTTGAGCCGCCTCCCTTAAATCACCCCATCAAACCCTAACCCTCTCAATTATCATATTCCAATAAAAAAACAAAAAAAACCCTAAATATTTTAAACAATTTATTCACCGTCACACAAGCTTCAATCAAAGCAATATCCTCCTCTCATCTGGTAGTTTCATGTGGATTAATATGTTATGATGATTTCATGATTCTCTTAGCCCTTGTTTTGTTTTGTTTTTTTGGATATTTATGCTGCCATGATCACATGGCATGTTGATGGGTTTTATCTGTTTCATATTAAACATGTTTCATAGGCTCCCTCCTTGCTTCTATAAGTGTGAATGAATTTACTGAGCTATATTTTTTATCCATATAAAAAAAGTTATAATTGTTTTATTGTTTTATTGTTTATTTTTATTTATGTTGGTGATTTGTGCTAGGTTACAGATCCACATGATCGTCTATTTATTTTTATTTGTGTTGGTAATTTGTGCTAGGTCATAAATCCACACGATTGTTATTTGTGTTGGTGATTTGTGCTAGGTCACAAATCTACACAATTGTTATTTGTGTTGGTGATTTGTGCTAAGTCACAAATTCACACAATTATTAGGATACTTTGGGTTATCCTTTATGTTTGGGGATACTTTGGGTTATCCCATATAAAAAAATCTTTGTTTTATCTATGTTTATCAGTTCGCTTGAAGATTTGTCTCCGCATGTTGGCGGATTTCTTCAACAACTACTGATGTCTATGTGTGTGACGCTTTTGTTGCTGCTTGCTATGATATGAAGACGGTGCTGCAAATTAGGTTTTACTTAGCTTTAATATTTTGTGTTTTCTCTCCAGTCCGAGCTTTCGCGATTTGCCGCTCGGACCGTTGGGGAGTATTAGATGATAAATTAGTTGGCTCAAGCCCGGTCTATGGGCTTTGGGTCCATTAGGGTTCATTAGGGTTTCTCATGTAATCTTTATAAAAAGTGCATGAATAATAATCATAAGCTATAGGGTTTTCACCATCCAACATAAATATAGTTAAAAACCAATTCAACTAAAATAACATAATAATAAGGAGAATAGATACAATTTGTGAATAAGAAGAAGCTGGAACAAAATTTTCGAGTACAAAACTTAAAAGTTACAATATATACTTATAAACTAATGATTGGTATGCACACCCGGCCTAGAAGAAGCGAGGGGCTTACTAATTTGTTGTATAAGTGAAATGGATTGTGAGATGCTTTACACCAAGAGGAACCACACATGATTTCCTTCTATAGAAGTATAGCCTCAATCTCCTGAAGAGTGAGCCCTTTTGTTTCGAGTATAATAAAGAAAATGAAAAAGAGAGACACGACTGCTATCCCTCCAAAGATGAAGAAAAGTATTCCAGCCCTAAGCAATGTTTGTCATCACAAACCAAAATAATAAAATAACAACGTTATTTGATATAGATGCTTATGACAGTGATAGTATAAAATTGCTACATCTTTTGAGTAACAGATTATATGTGAAGACACAGAGACCTGAAAAATAATCAAATACCTCTGATTTGATGTCTGTGTAGGTCATTATTTGATAATCAAGTTTTAAATATATATTTAGCCGACAAACCTAAAACAACACTTTAACGAGCAGTGTACCCGGTCAAGATAGAGTTCACAGTAAGTAGGGTGTCAAACACTAAGAGTGGAACATTAATCCTATATTCTATTAGTATTTTAATTAGTCTAATTACTGGTTAAACCTATGCTATATACTGTGCTGATGATTATGGGGGGTTTTCCAGCCTGAAGACTGGCCAGGTTTGGTTGGAACAAAAACCAATTCAATACCCAATAAACATGAAAAGAAGAAAGATTAAAATAGAACACCGGTACAACCAAATGATAGAAAACTGTATTGACCATATCACATCCGGTTTCAATGCTAGTTTGTTTGTTTTAGTGCAATAATTTACTTATCTAAAAGCGGCATATCATTCTTAAGACTTAGGCGGGCCATCATCTTAAGACCTAGACACGATTAATCTTGTCACAATTAACGCATCCGCATAAAGCATCCTTTAGTTTAGTTATAATCTATCTTAGAGTAATAAGCAATGGTGATCACCTGTTAAAACCACTAGCCCAACTGGACTTTTACCCACCTATTGTTTCGACGGTGTTTATATACTGTAGTCCACATTCCAATCTATATTTAGTAAATTAAGAGCATGAATGCTGAAACAAAACGGGTCACCTACCGGTCCAACTAAGCTCATAATTCAAAGACAAAGACAGAACGTTATTTGTGATCCTATTGGTCCAGTAATATGAAATACGATATGGAGAGCTATCCCGATATCTAGATTACTTGGTCTATATCACTAGATCCAGTTGAATGATAGGTCGCAGATTCAAACACATAAACAAGTATGAGGTGATAAACATAATTAAACAATCAACGATAAATTAAGAAATCGATTTTAAAACAAACCAAACATTGAACTTTCATTAAGATGGCTAATACCCGAGGGTATTTGCCCACAACCATTGTAATTATACAAGCGTAATCAAACAATTAAAATCGAACGATTAAGATAGTAAAAATTACACGATGTCTTCTATGGATTCGTAATCAATACTTGACCTTGGTGGCTGATCTTCTCTTCTAAAATTCGTCTTTAATGAGTATGGTATAAAGAATATGATATTGCACCTGCAACTCGTTTTTGAGCTTCTATATAGTGTCAGAAAAAACCGATACCGCCGTATCCAACAAGGTCGATACGGCGTATTAGGCTGGATTCCTTTGGAGTGCGCGCTAATGTTTGTAATAAATCATTGATATCATTCTCAATTTACTTGATTTACTGTATCTTTGAGTAGTTATCTTTATGGATACGACGTATGTATACAGAGTGAATACGCCATATTGCGAATTGGTCAAACGCGTTTTGATACGCCGTATCTCTTTAGTTGGATACAGCATATTGGTGAAAATTCAGCAATCTTTAAATGTCATCTTTTAGCTCCAAATTATGCGCCTTTTAGCTTATCTTTATAAAACACTCCTGAATTACTGCATTTATCAACTTTATAGCAATAAGTAACAGAATAATGCAAGATTATATAAAAGTGGCAAAATAAATGGGATAAATGATATAATAAAGTGACATTATTTGATGTCATCAAATATCCCCCACTTGAATCCTACTTGTCCTCAAGTAGACTATAGAAAAAGTTTCAGTTTATGAGAAATTTAGTCCTAACCGAAGTGAGGATTTTCTGTTTAGTATCATATTACTCCTAAGCATGTACATAGACCCGCTCGTCATGAAATATGAAAAACACTCAGATCACTCAACTAATCAAGGGTGCAACAATTAAGAGTACGCTCAATTGCCGATCGTGATTAGCTTCGGTTATCATAGGCTTGGCAAGGATACACATCTCCACCGCCAAAGCTGAGAAAGAACAAGTCAAAAGCTAAATTGGGTTAAGAAGGCTTACGGTTGATCATTCAACAGTCTTTCACCATAAGTTCCACACCAACAAGACAGCTGTATCATACATACACGGCTGTATCGACGGAATAGACATATATAATCCGAACATATCCCTGTTCGTGTTTAACCAGCGGTTTTAGATAAGAATGATATAGGGTAAAGAGCTTCCTAACTTTTCACCGCAAGTCGTCATCCAACAAGGCAACTGAACCATGCAATACATGGCCGACGCGGACTGAATAGACATGCATGCTCAACCAATTCTCGTTGAGTAGACACTAAGGTTAGTTGCTAGGAAAGGGAAGTAAAATGGGTGTTAAGTAAAATTCACAAAACAAATAGATTATTTAAGCAACAAAAAAGTAACAGAGTTTAGCTAGTACTTTCCCTCGACCGTTCCATGACAAAGACTCGAACATATAGACAAACGCCTCGATCACAGAAATACAAAGACAACCTAAGTTGGCGTTCCCATAACGGTCAACTTCCCTTACATCCTGAATTTTACATACTTTTACATAAGTGGTGATATCGGCCACTTTTTACAATACTTTACATCGTTGATTTTTGCACGTATCAACGAATAACTGATCCTTCTAAGTAATTCCTTTTGGTATAAACATCTTTTGAACCACAATTTTTCTTCATTCCTTTTTTTTTTAACAATAACATCATAAACTCGGTTTAAATTTCCACTATCTTCACTTTCATATTTCATCTGGATAATCTTCATGTGTAGTACTCTTTTTTCAGACATGATTTCATAATCGCGAAAGTAGCGAAACTTACGAGCTACATATTTTCCCATTGCATTGTCATTTTTTCCCCGACCATACAGAGATAGAAAATTGTCACTTGACACAGTAAATACAAAACTTTGACTCGAAAGCAACTAGCAACATGTAAAATAGGCTTAATCTACACGTAGGCTAAGGTAACCAGGTGTAACAAACATATAATAGGTATAGAAACAGAAAAGGCATGGCTCAACAGGGTTCTAGGAATGGTTACTCGAAAATGAAAGTAATCAGGGTTACACGTGATTTAACTAAACCGCAAAATAAAATGTGGTTAGGTATTTTTTACGACATGTAGGCTACTTGGTTTAATCCTAGAAATTTATCAGTTGAACATGTTCTTCCGTCTAAATCCATAGTACTAATCATGGCGGTCTCGAGTGATATACCAGGCTAAGTTCTAAAGTCCCTACATCACCGACACACTCATAATTTTGTGAAATTTTAGTAGTACAGTTGGAAACGGCATAGCTTAATTCTCAACAATAGTATCAAGGTATAGTGCGCTAGGTAATGTAACTAGTGATTTTTACAGAAGTCAACTGAAAAAACAATTAAATTTGGCCGTATTTTAAAGCGCTTTTATGCTCGGAGCCTTTATTTTGTAAAAAAGAAGACAAGTACGTTCTAATTCTCCATCCCCCACTTAAATTATACAACGTCCTCATTGTATAGATAAAACAATTAAATAATAAGGGGAAATAGAATTAGAACGGAAAACTCCCTGATGTTTTGGTCGTGATAATTCTCCAAGATGAGTCTGTGAGCAAAAAGTGTGTTGACTAGGGCTTCATCATGCCGAAAAGTTCAACACATATCTTTTCACATATAGCCACATCATTAGTTTTCAGCAAGGTCTTGAATAAGAATTAGAAGAACATATCAAAATCTACTCTCACTAAAAGGGTGACAAGAAAATAGATTAAACACAACGTACAAGGACAAATACGATGTAAACCCCAAACCCTAGGCTAACGGCCGTATTGTTTTTCTTGTAGACACAATTAAATACTAGGAAATAAATAATAAGTTTTTAAAAACAGATAACGACCAACATCTCTATAACGACGTATCCAGAGGGTTCGATACGCCAGTATTGATGTTTTGGGAAGACACTTGTGCAACAAAATAATATAAAATAAAAAATCAATTAAAATGATCGGTTTGTCCTCGCTGAAGCCTTTTATTCAGCTAGACTTTTAATTCACCTTTTTCCTATTTCTTTCGATTCTTCTGGTGTTGTCACGACCTATCCTTCATTAATGAGACATAAAAGTTCTCGATAAGCATTAAGGTAATCCTTTGAATGTTTGAGGTGTTTGAACTCTTTTATGGTAATGTACTCCTCATCATCATCGATTGAGTATTTTATCATCTCGAATCTCCTGACCTTGTAGTTCGATGGTTCAGGAATTAGATCACCCTTATGTTCTTGGTTTTCTTGAGTACAACCGATGTTGTTTCCTTCATAATCCCTTCCAAATGTACGGTTGATGTCAAGATAAGGATTGCTTGCCCATTCAGTTTTTATATGCGCATATGGTCCTCGTCCAAAAATTTCCATACGATTAAATGGAGCGATCTCATGAGCATTCACTTTTCACCAACACTCTTGTAGTTTTACCAGTACTTCATATTCTAGCTCGTGGAAGTTTTCAAAGCAGCTCTTCAACCGTCTACAGAACTTTACCACCCTGGGAGTTGCGTCTCCCCCATGAGAACCTTTTATTTTAGCCCTTAAGCGCAAAGGTTTCATCTTTTAGTTACCATCCGCTAGTTCCACATATCACCTGTGATCTGAAAATAGGGCATGCTGTCCTATTTGAACTCATTCCACAGATCCCCACCATTACAAAACATCTATGTCAATGTACATGTGGCCATACTAGTTCTACCGAATTCTTAAAGCGGTAGGGTTCGCATATATAATCACATACCTGGAATGGTACCCCATTTTCTGACCACGGATTTTCAGTACCCTTTGGCTTGTCATCATTCAACTCTCGTTTATATTCATCATAAGTTTTGAAGTTTTGTATATATAAATGAAACAGATCAGTTGTCAATTTTTAGGAGGTGGGTTGAATTCGTGGTATGCCATGCACAAGAGGGTGTTTCAAAAGTCAATAGTTTCCTTTCTATCCTAACGATCGGGAACAAATGTCCTGTTTCGTTGTGGTGTTATTCCTCCTCGTTTCTCCTTCATTGTGAATTAGAAAGATGGGTGAATTTTTAGATGGACTTTTCAAGCATGTTTATCCCCAAATAGTGATTAACCTATACATCTACTTTTAACCATTCACTTGCGGCTCCTGCGAGTGAAACAGGGAAAATACTAAGTCTAAATCGGTCTTGAGTCAACCCATTGATTTTGATTGGCCCAACAATTTTGAGAAATTTATTGATGTGTTCGTATGCGTTTTCCCCATCACTCCCATTAAAAGCATCATTGCGTATCTTCACTAAGAATGTTCCTTGTATTTCAACGATACATTTCTCGACCATTCTTCCTTCGTTGTCATTAAAGATGAAATTCTTTTGGGTAGCGGTGATGTAGTTGTTTGGTTCCGCCATGGTGGTTTCTTTGTCAATGGTTTCCTGTAATTAAGCGTAAATAATCAGTAGGATGTGCCCTCGGGAAAAGGAACACATAAAACAGGAAATCAATAACAAAGAATTATGTTTGCTACTGTATCTGTTGACGGATATGCCGTATTCAATTAGTCTGAATACGCCATATAGGTCTGTTGAATGTCAGTACGCAGTATTGAGTTCTCAGAATACGCCGTATTGCTTAGAAAAACAGATACACCATTTAGACTGTAGAATTCAATACGCTGTCCGGTCGCAGAAGTTTTCATACTTCTTAGCCAACTGTGATAACGGCCTATTCAGTGACAATCAAAACAGGAATACATTTACAAAAAAATAAATTCCGAGAATTTACACAAACAATTAAAACACAAATGCGAATAAAACAAACAGAATTTAAAAGAAAATAAGATTAAACAAAACGAATTAATTAATGGTTAGAAATATTAATAAGAAATTAAAGGTTTAATTTAATTCCACTCACCGGCAGCGGCGCTAAAAACCTGATGTGTTGTCGTGTAGGGTCAATTATTTGATTATTTTAATTTTATATTTAGCTGACAAACGTAAAACAACACTTTAACGAGCAACGTACCCAGTCCCAAGATTAGTCGCGGTAAGTAGGGTGTCGAACACTAAGAGTGGAACATTAATCCTATATTCTATCAAGTATATAAATTTAGTCTGATTTACTGGTTAACCTATGCTATGTACTTTGATCTTATGAATTGGGGGTTTTCAGCCTGAGAGACTGGCACAGGTTTGGTTGAAACAAATACCAATTCAATACACAATAAACATAAAAGAAGAAGATTAGAAATATAAAAACGGTACAAGCCAAATGATAAAAAACTGTATTAGCCATATTAAATCCCGGTACAAATGCTGAGGTTTGTTTGTTTAGGTTCAGCCTGAGAGATTGGCACATGTTTGGTGGAAACAAATACCAATTCAATACACAATAAACATAAAAGAAGCAGATTAGAAGATATAAAAGCGGTACAAGCCAAATGATAGAAAACTGTATTAGCCATATTAAATCTGGTTTAATGTTGGTTTGTTTGTTTAGTGCAATGATTTACTTATATTAAGACTTAGGCAGGACATCATCCTAAGACCTAGACATGATTAATCCTGTCATAATTAATGCATCCGCATAAAGCATCATTTAGTTTAATTATAATCTATCTTAGAGAATTAAAGCAGTGGTGATCCTTTTAAAACCCTAGCCCAATTGGACTTTACCCACTTATTGTTTGATGGTGTTTTATATACTAGTAGTCCACTATTCCAATCTTTATTAGTTAATTAAGAGCATGATTGCTGAAACATAAACAAGTCACCTACCGGTCCAAGTAAGCTCATAATCAAAAGAAAAAGACAAAACATTATTGTGATCCTATTGGTCCAATAATATAAAACATGATATGGAGAGCTATCCCGGTATCTAGATTACTTGGTCTGTATCACAAGAACCAGTTGAATGAAAGGTCGCATATTCAAACACATAAACAAGTATGAGGTGATAAACATAATTAAACAATCAACGATAAACTGAAAAATCGATTTTAAAACAAAACAAACATTGAACTTTCATTAAGATGGCTAATACCTGAGGGTATTAGCCCACAACTATTATAATTATACAAGCGTAATCAAACAATGAAAATTGAACGATTAAGAGAGTAAAAATTACACGATGTCTTTGGAAATTGAACGATGTCTTTGTTCATAATAAATCATGTAATTTTTACATTCGTTCAATTTTCATTGTACTTATATAGTGCGCTACGTTCATAATAAATCTTTGATATCATTCCCAATTTACTTGATTTACTGTATCTTCATGGATACGACGTATGTAGACAGCATGGATACGCCATATTAGGAATTGGTCAAACGCGTTTTCTTGTGAAGTCTTGGCGCAGATACGCCGTATCTCTTAAGTTGGATACGACGTATTGGTGAAATTTCAGCAATCTTCAAATGTCTTCGTTTTAGCTCTAAATTATGCGCCTTTTAGCTTGTCTTCACAAAACACTCATGAATTACTGCATTTATCAACTTTAAAGCAATTGAGTACCAAATAATGCAATAATAATATAAAAGTCTGCAAAATAGATGGGATAAATGATATAATAAAGTGACGTTATTTGATGTCATCAAATATCCCTCCACTTGAATCCTACTTGTCCTCAAGTAGACCTTAGAAAAAGTTTTAGTTTATAAAAATGTGTCCCAACCGAAGTTAAGGATTTTCCGTTCAAGCATCATTTTGTCTTAATCACCTGTACATAACCGAGCTCCTCACGAAATATGGAAATGAAAACACTCAGATCACTCAACTAATCTAGGGTGCAACATTTAATTAGTACGCTCAATTGCTCGGTCGTGATTAGCTTCGTATCATAGGCTTGGCAAGGATACACATCTCCACTGCTAAAGCTAAGGAAGAACAAGTCAAAAGCTAAATTGGGTTAAGAAGGCTTATGATTGATCATTCAACAGTCTTTCACCATAAGTACCACACCAACAAGGCAGTTGTATCATACATACATGGTCGTAATTCACTTCACCATGGTATTAATCAAGAAATAAAGATAAGAAGATAGGAAGAAATGTAGAGAGAAGTTAGAGAGAAACTAGAGAGAGAAACAAGATGGTTGATTAAACTTGTGTGAGAAAATACAAATGCACCAACACCCTCTCCACACTTGGAGAGGGGTATTTATACTTAAACCATGGGCCGGCCTTCTTGAGCTTTGTTGGGCTGAATGGTTTAGACTTGGGCCGAGCTCAGGTCTTGTGGGCTTAAGCCCATAACGCTTACACAATTAGATTAAATAAACGAGCCCGATACCCGTAACTTAGCCTATTACAACATATATTTAATAAGATCGTGCTTCCATGATTTGTAGCCGAGATTCCTTGTTTGACTTAATATTTTGAGGCTAATAATCTCCCCTGAAGCGAGGTTTCCTTAAGGAGGTATCCTGTAGATTCTGAGCTTCCATGTTCATAGACATATTTGAGGCTAACAATCTCCCCTAATGTGTGATCTTCAAATTCATGAGGTGAGATCTTTGATTCTGCTTTCCTTGTACTTGTTGAGATTGCTTTGTTGTTGTGTTCTTGAATCTTTGATCTTTATCATGTTGTAGGCTTGTTTCTTCATGCCTTGTGATCTTTGATCTTGAGCCTTTGTCATTGTCTTTTGACTTTGTCTTTTGTTCCGAGATCTTTAAATCTTTCTCCTTGATATCCTTGCCACCTTGTGTCTTGACCAACATGCTCATACTTTGCATTACTCGAAAGCTTTCTATTAATCTTCCCCCAAGCTTGGTTTCTGAGGAGAGATCTTTAATATCAGAGTTTTACGGAAGTCTTTGTCTTTAATTCTTAAGCTTTCTTGATTCTTGAATCTTGATGCTTATAGTATGTCTTTGTAGTTTGAGCATGAGAGAGTGGTAATGAATCCGACTCAGCTGAAGAGAGGTACCGCCACCACCGTGTAACCTACAAGTTTACATTAGTGATAGTCGACAGATATGGATGAGAGTGTCTTTGTTACTTCGTCAAATAAGGTTGCAATAACCATGGTTCCCCATTAATCAGTATAAATATTGCCTGTGATCAGATATCGCCCCTAAGACGGGAGCTACCAACGTGATTAAGTCTTCTACATCTGGCTCGTCTCATGATCCCTCTATTTTGAAGAGTAAGCAACCTAAGAGTAATGTCCTTCATGCGTCCTCGAGTGGCAACCCTAATGTTAGGAAGGGTGGTACTATTACTATGTCAAATTCTTATGCTGCTTAGGATTATGAAAGTGAGTAGGAGGTTGAAATTATTGTTGATGAATCTCTTAATTTATCGAATCCTCAAACAGCTGCAGGTTCATCTACTTACACGGTCTCTGATGGATAGCTCATTTAATGATTGTTGTGCTGTCAAGATCTTCATGCTTCGTTGGTGCCTTTTTTTGGTTGTTCATTGTTTCTAGTTTCAATAGTTGGTTGTTGCTAGAGTTGTAAGTGTTTATGGCATGTCATAGGCAAGAGTTCAAATAAAATAATTTGTTAATGTAAAAAGTTTAGGACAAGTTTCCAACCGTCAGATGGAGAAATCAACCATTCAGATTCTTTGTAAAATTTTTATGGTTAGGTGGTGTTTGTTTTTTCAGAAATGCCTCTTAACAACATCTTAATCTGACTCATTCATACGTGGTCAGACATTTGAGTCATTAAGACTGTTTGTTTTTTTCATGTCATTCAGAGGTAGTAAGAGGCAAACATTGTTAATAGCGTTTGTTTTTTCTGGCCATTAAGAGGCAGTAAGGGGCATAAACCTCTTACTGAACTAGATGTGGAGGGGGTGTCTTAACACCCCCTAATGTCTTTTTTATTTATTTTCTACTTTGCTGTTATTTGTTTTTAATCTTTTTTTTTCATTTCTTGATTTTTTTTCTTGTTTCACCTTTATCTTTTGTATTAAAAGTATTAAATAGAATGATTGCATATGTTTGTTATATAAAGAATGTATAAGATGATATGTGTCAATTTATATTTTGTTCAAATTGAAGGGTACGGTTTCGGACTCATACATCTTAATTCTAACGCGACTCATTTAGTTAATCGTTTTAAAAGTTCAATTTAAACTCCAACACATTTATTTTTGTCGAATAAACATAAGATTGCATGTTTTTTTAAATACTTTTAACTTTAAATTGATTATATTATAAAATTTGTTTTTTATTTAATAAAATTTATTTTTTTGTGCGAATGCAATCGTTTTATATTTAAATTGTAAAAATATTGTTTAACACATCTATACATTTTTACCAAAACGAACAGTTTTATTTCATTCAGATTCAGACTTCTCAACCACTTATTCAGATTAAGATGGGAATTAGATTCAGATTTTTTTTACCGAATATTCAGATTCAGATGTGCAAATCAGATTCAGAGCCTCTTAATAAACAAACATCACCTTACCTTAAGATTCAATAGTGTGTTTATTCAAAAACGGATATAGAAAGGGTAGAGTAGTCTTTTTATCATACCGTTCTCATGGCAGTTTTAATTTGTGCGACATCCATGGGTTCCAAACACTCATCAATATTTTAGAGAGTTTCCATGATGATGATTCAATGGATTATTGTTCTTTATTTTATTTTTTATTTATAGTTTCACATTTCATTTTTTTATGCATGGTTGAGTTTGCATGTTTTTTTCGTTGCCTGTTTCATTTTCAAAACGAGGGTGATGATGATGGTGTCTTGATGCATATGATCATTACTATCAAAGACGGTGCTAATGATCCATTACCATGATGCTAAAACTGATGATTTAGAAATGATGATGATGACCATGACCGAAAGATAATGCTAATGATACATGATACAGATCGTTACGATGATGATCTATTATATATGATGATGTTAATGATCATTGACAATGATAATATTGGAGTGCTAGTAGATGATGCTGATAATAATGATGATGATGATATATAGATGAAGATTGTTAGCCTTAAAATATGTTGGCTAATACAGATTCACACTAGTTTACTTATAGTCGGATACATAAGGACTAGAAATGTTAAATTAGGATAGTAGTGTGTATCAAGGACTATATATACCCTCCTATACTTCCATAGGAGGGTGAGGATAATCATTTGTATCATTAGGTGTGTGTGTTTCTCTCTCTAGAAAACACACATCTTTCCCTCTCTACACTTTTCTCTCAACATCAATAATATGGCTACTTATTATTTCTATCCTCCCCGACCTACGGATCGTGTTTTAGGCTAGAATCTTTATGGGAAACAATTGGCATCAGAGCCTAAGACGTTTTGTGTTGTTGGTTTGTATTTTTTTATGGTGTTCGTGCCTTAAATAAGCACTTTCGTAGCTTATTTTTAAGCCAAAAAGCTTCGGCTTTTCATGTTTGGTGGTATTTTGTGCAAAAGCTTGAAACTTTATTCTTTCTATAGTTTCTAGCTTATTTGTACGTAGTTGTTATGGATTTTCATAGCTTATTTTTGGAGTTTTTAGGTTCAATATTTTGTACTCAAAATCTTGATTCAAAATTTTTCGTGTTAAAAATCATCAAGTTTGGATTTTTATGGTTCTTATTGCCTTAGATAAGCAAGAAGTACAAAAATATTTAGGTAAAAACATTAAAAATTGAGTCATTTTGTGTTTTGAAAAATTTGAGTTTCATCTAGTAGAAGGCGAGTTAGCAATTGTGCAGTGGAAGGCGAATTAGCAATCTTCAGTGGAAGGCGATTTAACAAGGCGATTTAACAAGGCTATTTAACAAAACAATTTAACAAGGCGATTTAACAAGGCTATTTAACAAGGCGATTTAACAAGGCTATTTAACAAGGCGATTTAACAAGGTGATTGAAAAAGGCTATTTAACAAGGCGATTTATCAAGGTGATTTAACAAGGCGATTTAACAATTTTTCTTCACAAGGTGATTTAACAAGGTGATTTAACAATTTTCTTCACAAGGCGATTTAACAATTTTCTTCACAAGGTGATTTAACAAGGCGATTTAACAATTTTCCTCACAAGGTGATTTAACAAGACGATTTAACAATTTTCTTCACAAGGCGATTTATCAAGTTGTCCAAGCAAAGGCGAATTAACAATTTTCTTTAGAAGGCGATTTAACCACTTTCTTAGAAATTACTTTATCCTATTTTCACCAAGAACCAAACTCAAACACCTTCAATAACACCAAAACAAACACAAGACTTAATGTAAAAATGATCCGAATAAGATTCACTAAAACGACAAACGGCTAAGGATTCGGATTACGATGACAAGTGATCACAGAGTTCATTTAGTATCCATTATTTGAGATTGAAGTGGGTTTCAAGAAGGCGTCTACTTATTTCATCATCGAGACTTCCTTCTATTTTCTACCTCTTTTCTTCAAACCTAATCTATCGATTGATGACTTGCTTGAACGTATAAGGTTATGATTGAGACTTGCATTATCTAGTTATACCCGATGTAAGGAGTTACATTGTAGTACTCACGGGTCATAACTATCACTTAAAGGAGTTACGTTATAGTACTTGGTGTCACACGCAGAAGCCGATGTGGATAATTTCAAGAGGTGTTGTACTTTTCATATACTTTGTGATTGGAGTATAGGGTACTTAGAGGCTTTCTTCTGCACCGTTCTTCAATCAACAATAGTGCAAGATTAAGTAACAAATTTGAGGAATTTTACTTCAGTTTCAAGTTTGGTATATCGGGTTTACTTCACCAAGTGGTCACTACAATAGCCGACATAATACAAGGTTGGTAAGTTAGCCAGAGGGTTTAAAGGTTGAGATAAAATCAACATTTCTCACGGGTAGGGATGGCAACGGGTCGGGTTTGGGGCGGGTTTTAGTGTACCCGTACCCGCACCCGTTTATAATATCCACATCCGTACCCGCCCCATTACCCGTTAGGTACCAGTTAATATTATCCATCGGTTTTTCGGGTTTCCTCGCGGGTATCGGGTATTTCCAATTGAATTTTTTTATAGAAAAATGATGGGTATCAAGATTAAGTCACACTAAAATTCATCGAAAAATAAAGCAAAACACCCTTATATATTCAAATTTTTTAAAAGTTAAAGAAAACAAATACCGTATTAGACGATTTAGCGCTTTCGAATAATTTATGTAACATTCAAATGTGTTAAATAATAGAAATAGTTATATAAAAAATACAATGGAAGAAATTATATGTAATAATATATATACTTTAATTATTTATAATTACAATAAAGCGGGTACGAATTCGGGTAAACGGATACGGGTACGGGTAATCGGGGCGGGTATTATCAAAACCCGTCACCGAACCCGTACCCGGCTAAATTCTTTTATCAATACCCGTACCCGCATCCGAACCCGCCAACCCGCCCCGAACCCGACCTAACCGGTTCGGGTTTCGGTTTTCCCCATCGGTTTCGGGTGCTTTTGCCATCCCTACTCACGGAATAATTAAAGCTACAGAACGTCAATGGTACTTCACAGTCTCAACAAAATCTTTCAAAGTTCTTCAATGTCTTTCATAACTTTTCAAGATTTTTGCTTAAGATAAGAACTTCTCAAGTATATGGTTGTACACGTCAATGATGCTTCTGAGAGTTCGAAACCATCATGGGGGAATAAGTGTACTTTGATACTTTGATGTAATCAGGTCAACTTCCAGGGGGATGTAGTATATACTACCTCACTTAGTATGGTGTGAGAATTATTCTGCAAGCGTGAGAAGATTTGTTGCTGATTTATTGCATGTTCCCCTGAACGGTTATTCACCAAGACCAAATGTCATGATACAGTATAGAAGCATTATTAGTTGATGTAAGATGTACACATGTGAAGGATGATTCCTTAAAGGGTTAAATTGCTCACACTCGGGACTTAGTTGACTTTGGTGTAGCAATTCACATCAGCACTGTCCTGGAGAAAGAAAAGTGCATTTTTGGGTCTTAATTGTTTTTGGTGCTACGGTTTCAACTTCGTTAAAAGGGATAAATTATGTACATCATGTATTGGATGATTCTTCTACAAAATTCCGTTGTGCACTTTGAATGTCAATGTTAGAAGATCGTTCGAGCTACATCAAATTTTCAGAATCTGCTAAAGATACGGATGTTGGTTTGGGGGGAAGCTGATTCAGAAACTTCGCCAAAAAGGAGTCTATGAAGAAAGCTTTTCAAGACATGCTACATGAATTGGGGGAAGTTAATCCAACTCATGCATACTACAATGGTTCCAGAACAAGTAAAAGACACAGAAGATCCAAGCTAGAGTACAAGTATCAAGACTAGAAGATAAAGACGTCATCTTCAACATTGGAAGCGCTTTGGAAGACTTTATTTTGTTGTATTTTGTAATTTTTAGGAACATTGTAAGTAATTCCGTATGCCCACATATTGGGGGAAGATTGTTAGCCTTAAAATATGTCGGCTAATACGGAATTACACTAGTTTACTTATAGTCGGATACACAAGGACTAGAAATGTCAAGTTAGGATAGTAGTGTGTATCAAGGACTATATATACCCTCCTATACTTCCATAGGAGGGTGAGGATAATCATTTGTATCATTAGGTGTGTGTGTTTCTCTCTCTAGAAAACACACATCTTTCCCTCTTTACACTTTTCTCTCAACATCAATAATATGGCTACTTATTATTTCTATCCTCCCCGACCTCCGGATCGTGTTTTAGGCTAGAATCTTTATGGGCAACAAAGATTATCATAATCATCCATGACAATGAGACAGAAATTGGTAATGCCGAAATGATGAGATGATGATTGATATGAATAAGATGACGATGATCATCATGGTGAATCGATGAAGATGACTAAGAAGACGATGATCAATGAATAAGATGACGACGAAGACGCTATGATGCAGATGATCCATGCATCTGCAAAAGTGAAAGTGAAACTAAACACCAATACAATTATTATTTGAAAATATGCTTGAACATAAGATGTTGTAGTTTAACGATAATTATAAATGTAATCATGAATAATAAAGAGCAAAATTTGATGCAAAGGTTTATTTGAATACATTTTGTTCAGAAACGATTGCAAGCATTCATTTGATGCAATATTAATCTCGTTTTGAAAGTGTTAGAATATAGATGCAGACGATGCAAACGTTCAGAAGGGCGAAGACGTTTATTTGTTTCCTTAGAAAGCGATAGAATTAAGATGCAATTAAAAATTGGTAAGACTAAAAATCAATACAATTTGCCAATTTTACCCTTAAGGGCATTGTACACGTGGCAACTCTTTGTGGTGTCTCACGTTTTTTACTTTAAGATATGGTTTTACAAGAACTGATCCTGCATATCATAAGCACTCGCTTTTAGGAGTTTATCAAGCGAGTAGCTTGAGGTTAATGTGGTATTTCAGCCACATTACATTTGTGCTTAACATTTTTGGTTTTAATATACTTTACGGGGGTAACCCTTTACCTAAAAAAATAAAAATAATGATAATCTGCATATAGTGCAGGTACACACGACTAATATATAGAGAGAGAAAGAGAAATATAATGAAAGTCTTGATAGCATTACTATGTGTCACACACCTTACATCCCAAGTTACATGAGCGTCACGAGACTACACAATGTCTCCTGACCAAATGCTTGGCCTCGTGACATACATATTTGCCATGACCCATGAACCTAACCACAACATAACAACATATAAACTTACATGTCCAACCATAAACTATTACATAACGACAAGGAATAATTTAGACTAATGATTTACACTTTTCTACAGCTAACAATACAACGCTATGGTTTTAGGTTCTTGGGGTACATTGGCACGATCCTCTTATCGAGGAAAATAGGGATTAAGACCTAAAATCCATGGGAATCTTTTCATAAAAAGGTTAAACTTATGAGCAGTCATAGACGTCTCACTATTACGAACGGTATGCAGGGGCCCCCTTAGAGCCTCTCTTAGGGGCCATATCCTAAAGGAATGACTAAAAGGCAACAATAACAAACTAATGTAGTAAAGGAAAAGACAAAAAAGGAAAAAACCGTGATTATAAACCTAAAGAATGAAAATATGCCCCTTCATCATAAAAACACAAGATAAAAAATGAATTGCAAAGATTTGGAAGCAAAAGACAATACTCTAACCCAACAAAAAGAGTTATGAAGAATGTGAAGAAAAGGTAAAAAGAAAACCAAGAGGTATTATTGGCTTATATACCCCAAATATTTATGGGCTCAAGAAACATGTCCATTACTCATTTGATCCTGATAATGATACGTATACCACGATGGACCCACAAAGCCCGAGAAAAGAGGAAGGCAGTTAAAAGGACATACACGTTGTCGCCAAGAAAAATAGTGTGACAACTAAAAATTTTAGGTCAAACATTTATTTATAAATTTTAAAATATTTTACTTTGAACACATGAAAACTTGATTTAACCTAAAATCGGGAAGTGATCCCGCAAACTATGAAAAACGTCTTTGAACGCACATCAACTTTAGACTAAGCTTAGTCTACTCATAACTAGAAAGTTATCATCATCATAAAATCATTTCATAATTCATATGCACTTTATTTTATTATTTTTACGTAAACTAGTTTAATTATATACTTATGAATGCATGTACTACATTTTACCACATTTCTTATATATACATACACACCTTCTAGAACACATTCAAAATTCAAAATGTATTTTCCCTTGCCTCCCCCATGTGATGTCATCCCCCTCCTCATCCCCATAAGGCTTCTAGAACAAAATTTAGCATATTCCTTTCTTAATATGCTTCTTTACATCTTATTACCCAAGTTCTTACACCTTTGCACCTTATTATCCAACCTTTTAATCTTTACTTCCTTTTATCCAACCTTGTAAGACTTTACCTCTTAATAACCATGTAATAAACATCTCCCATCTCTTTACCTTCCATTAATCCCCCCTCTTGTCCTATGGCTTAATCCTTGCTAGTTAGGCAATAAGATGTACAAGATTTCACTATATAAGAAAATGCACCTAACAAATTCACTACCACTTCATTTCTCTCATAAAAACTCAACAATCTCTCTTTTCTCTCTTCTTTGGGAGGCAGCAGCATCAACGCCATCCAAGGGTTTTCAAAATGTATTATAAGTAATTACAAGAAGATTTGGTAGTTCACTTTGGAAGCTAGGGTTTATGCAAGTATTATAAGGGATTTGATAAGAATATTGGGTTGTTCTTGCATCATTTAGCATCCATATTCATCCATCTTTGTTGCGGTTAGGAGTTATTGTGTGTTATACTTGTGATTATTTCCCCGATTCACTACTTCACTTGAGATGAGTCTAATATCCCCTATTTTACTTGTTTTGAACTAATTTTAGGGAAGAATACGTGCTCGTTTACAAATTTTTTTTCTTGCTCGGTTAAAAACTAGTTCACATGCTCGTTTACAAACTTGGCATTGTATGTGTTACATGTAATAGCACACTCAAAGGGAGAAATATGACAATCTCAATGGTCCACGACTACTTTTTGATGACTACTTCACTAATTTGCAACACACACTTCTCCATGATACACGCGAGTGAAGTGAAGTAGTAGCTACAAAACACTTTTCATGATATTGTGAGTGAAGCAGTAGTCACAAAATACTTTTCATGATACTATGAGTGAAGCAGTAGTCATTAAATACTTTTCATGATACTGTGAGTGAAGCAGTAGTCACAAAACACTTTTCATGATATTGTGAGTGAAGTAGTAGTTACAAAACACTTTTCATGATACTGTGAGTGAAACAGTAGTCACAAAACACTTTTAATGATACTGTGAGTGAAGCAGTAGTCACTAAACACTTTTGGTTTCTCGTAAATACCTTACTTAAACCTATGAACTCACCAACTTTATGTTGATATTTTTAAGCATGTATTTCTCAGGTTCTTAAGCTCTTACATAGCTTGCATCTGGATTCGCATCTATGAAGTCTTTTCCTGCATAACTATGTTCATTGGATTGTCGTTCAAACAACTTATCTTTTGTATAGAAACTATGGATTGTAATTTATTGAAAACTTATTATCTTAAATGTATCAATGAACATCTTTTTAAACGACTTATATAGAGGTCGTTCTTTATATCTTGTGTTCTTGTGCTATGAAGTCACACACTCCCGGTTACCTTTCCACTGTGATATTTTGGGGGTGTGACAAATTGGTATCATAGCCTTGGTTATATAGAATTAGGTTGCATTATTAAGCCTAGACTATAACCGTTACATTATAAGCCTTTCGCGCACATAGATCACTAAACTGTTATACATGCTCATTTGCTTTAACGGTTTCTAAATCAGTGCTATAACTTTTTCAAGACATTGTGAGTGATACAATGGTCTCTAAACTTTTTCAAGACATTGTGAGTGATACTATGGTCTCTAAACTTTTTCAAGATATTGTGAGTGGTACAATTGCCTTTAAAACTTTATCATGAACTTACTTGTCATAGTCTGTTGATCCCACTGGTTATCATTGAAAAGCCTAAAAATTTGAATGTCATATCATTTTGTCAATTTTGAATATAACCTAAGTTAAATAAAAGAATTTGGAAATAAAAACCTAAGGTTATGATTTTTGGAAATTTTGGAAAAATAATATAAGGTATTTAAATTTTAAAAAATAAAAAAACTTATAAAATATACATATATGGCCGGCCCCTATATAAATAAAAAAAATTGTGATTTTGTTATGTAGATTATTTACTTTCCAATTTTGTTTAAATCCTATTTTAAGAGATAAGTATAAAATGTTTTGTCAAATATTTTTGTAATCTTCCTAAAAGATGAAAATTTATTTTGTCCCCCCTTGTTCTCATCCATATGGCCGGATTTTTGGAAGGAAATAAAACAAGAATCATTTAATTTTGATAAAACATTTATCAAGGAAAAGAAGTGTGAAAATTTTAGAAAGTATCTCTTAATTTTCTAACAAGTTATTTTTGTCTCCCTTCCCCTATAAAACCTCCATATGGCCAGCCATTGCATCCTCATTCTCACCATTTTCATAAAAAAATTCTTTCTTCATTCTATTGGTATTCCTCCATTGAAGGTGCTAGCAAGAAGAAAGTATATGTGTTCTTAGTTGTTTTTGAAGGTTTTGGAGACTAAGCTTAGTCTACTCATAACTAGCAAGTTATCATCATCATAAACTCATTACATAATTCATATGCACTTCATTTCATTAATTTTACGTAAATTAGTTTAATTATATACTTATGCATGCATGCACTATATTTTACCACCTTTCTTATATATACATGCACACCTTCTAGAACACATTCAAAATTTAAAATTCATTTTCCCTCCCCTTCCCCATGTGATGTCGTCCCCCTTCTCATCCCCATAAGGCTTCTAGAACAAAATGTAGCATATTCATTTCTTAAATGCTTTTTACATCTTATTACCCAAGTTCTTACACCTTTGCACCTTATTATTCAATCTTTTAATCTTTAATTTCTTTTATCCAAACTTATAAGACTTTACCTCTTAATAACTATTTAATAAGCATCTCCCAAATCTTTACCTTCTATTAACCCCCCTTCTCTTGTCCCATGGCTTAATCCTTAGTAGTTGGGTAATAAGATGTACAAGCTTCCACTATATAAGAAAATACACCAAACAAATTCACTACCACTTTATTTCTATCATAAAAACTCAATAAAACTCCCTCTTTTCTCTCTTCTTTGGGACCGACATCAGCATCAACACCATCCATGGGTTTTCAAAATGTATTATAAGTATTTACAAGAAGATTTGGTAGTTCACTTTGGAAACAAGGGTTTATGCAAATATTATAAGGGTTTTGATAAGCATATTGGGTTATTCTTGCATCATTTAGCTGTAACATTTCTCAATTTCAGGTCATTTTACGACTCCTATTATTCGTCACTATTTATTTTGGTCCGATACGCTTTTACTTTTAATTTAACTTTCAAACTAAATCGCGTAGACTAGAAATAATCATTTAATGTAAACGGTCACCAAATAAATTAAGGTTTACGTCAATCAAGTGTTATATAATTATTAGGAAGATAATTATTAACCTTGTGTATTTTATTTTTATTGGTCACGTAAGAGGCATACGTTTCGCAATAAAATACATTTAGACACACCCCAAAAATACCTAGAATTACCTAGACTCAAACCAATACCCACATTTAAACCTTAAACACAAAATTTATTATATTGTTGTGTTAAAAACCCAATTTGGCCGAGTATGGGCAAGTGAAACCCATAAACCATTTGTCCCATGTGCTAAATTAACTAGAAAATCTCCCTTGATCTCCCTAAGTACATGTACATCAAGGGTTTAATTAAGATGTGTCCTTAATGTCTCCACTAACCTATTACACATTAGATAAAGACCACTTAGATCACCTCTTTTCCTTTGAACCTGCGTCAACAGTTCATATGTACACAAACTTTAAGATCTTGCTAAATCCTAGTAAATCTTGTACCTAGATCATGTAATTAAGGAATGTACTAAGAAGTATTAACAAAACCATGTGAAGTTAACTAGAAACCATGAAACCACTAGCCTAGGGTACGGTTTTGGTTTGGATTAGGACTAGGAAAGCTAACTAGTTCTCATGCCTATATATACACACTCTCATTTGACACTTAAGACTTCTTAAAAACTTATAAACACACAAACACCCAAACAAACAAACCATATTGTCTTCCCTCTTGTCTTGGGTCATAAGACGCAAAAAAACACCCTCACCATCTCATTCGAACCTACAAATAACACTAGGGTTTTCATACAAGATAATAAGAAGGATCACGAGCCAAGGTTGGGTATTTGTATGAGCTTTGAAACGTAGGTTTGATATACGATCGTGTGACACATTTGGGTTGCCATTCTACTTGTTAAAACTACACATTCAAGACGCTAGGACTATTGTAAGTCAAACTAAGCTCGTTATGTCCATATCTCCTTCATAGTTTTTCTTAACTAGTCATTTATGGTACGATAAATTGTAATTAGCAAATACATCGAGAGCCATGAAACAGCAAGGTTTCAACCCACGCATGATTCACAAGCACATAAACTAACGTGTTTAATGATCTTGTTTTTTGGTGGGGGTTGGGGGGGTTTTTATGGCCAGACACGTAACATGTACAAAAAAGACTTAAATACGAGTATACGACATGATCATTGCACTAATACTTCAAGAATGGGAAACTAACTTGAAAACTATCACATGTACTCGAAATATACAAAAACCGTACGTAAACTTTTCGTAAGGGCGAAATGGCTTGGCATGGGAAGGTGTACACGACATTATTAAACGTTTGCATGTGACGAACACGACCCTTATGCGTGCTAAATGAGCTTACATTGATTACTAGTATCCTAACGAGTCCTAAGAAACACTAGGGTGCTTAACGGGCCACTAATGGTTTCGTTTAATCCAAACAACCCGCAATTGGGTCCAACAGGCCCAACAGCCCATTAGTTGGGGACCAATGGCTTATTATTAAGCTCACTTGAGCTTATAGAAGTGTTAAGAAGTTTATTGAACTCGTGGATAGTAAGACACGTAAAATAAGCCCTATCAGGCCACAAATGAGCTTATCAAGCCTTTACGAGGCCCAATACGGGCCCAACAGCCAAATAAGCTATAAACAGCTTATTGAGGGAAGTAGAACAGAAAGTTAGGGCTTAAAGGAAGTCAAAGTAGCTAATGGACCTTAAGAGATCAAGCCTAAAAGTTTAAAAGGCTTATCGAGCTCATATGGGCCCAAAAGCCCATTAACGAAGCTTATTAGCTTATTGAATAAGCCACACAATAAAAACAGCTTAATCATAATCTTAAGTGCCTAATGAAACTAGAAAGTAAGTTGGATCATGTATTGAAACCCGAATGGACTTTTAAAACATTCGGGCTAGAGTTATTGGGCTAACGAGTCCAATAAGCTCAAATAAGCTCATCCGAGCTTATTTTTTAGCCAAACAATTTCTTATAACTTAAATAAGATTAATGAAGGATTATGTGCTTTTGAAAACTAGATTGGGCCATTACTTTGCTTAATGGACCTTTAACGAGCCAATAGGCCCAATAAGCCAAAATAAGCTCATCCGAGCTTATTTATAAGCTGACAACAGCTTATGTAGCTTATTGGAGTTAATAAAACCAATTGCCACTTGTTAAAGCTTATTTGGACTTAAAATGTGATTTTTACAAGTTAAGGGACTAAAAGTGTCAAATTGCAAAGTTAAAGGTTAAAACTGCCAAAAACTATTTCTATAAAGTCCAGGGACTGTTTTTGTCAATTCGGAAACTTAAAGGGGCTGTTTTGAGAACATAAGGACCTAAAGTGTAATTGTTGCAAAGTTGAAGGACTAAAAGTGCAAGTGTAGAAACCTAAGGGTTTAAAATGTAAATGTTATATTTTCATAAACATAGGGACTGATTTGGTAATTCTAGAAAACCTAAGGGTGTTTTATGAACAAAAATGATTTTATAAACACTTAGTGAATCGGACGAGTTATAATATTATCCGGATATTATAAGAGTTAAAACACGACTTAATAAATATGAATATTTATTAATAACGTTTATACATATACTTGATCGTGTGAAATCGTATACCTTCCCAAGGACCACCAAGTAAAGAAAAATACAATAAACATGTGCACCACCACACAAGTGATAACAGTATATATAAACTAGCAATTTATTGTAGTTTATGCATTAAGTCGTTAGCCTAAACTTGTAGACTATGACTGGCCGTATTTACTTAGGTATTTGACGGTGTGATTCTGTTACTTAGATATAATTATCATTTTCAGAGGACTACTTACTAAGGTGAGTTCATAGCCTCATGTTTTACAATTATTTAAATGATTTACATCTTTGGGGTGAGAACATGCTTTGTTTTTACAAATTGGATGCAAGTGTACATTTTATACTATGGTTACGTGTTTTCCTAAGTAGCGATAACCCACTGAGCCCTTTATCATGAATCGTCAATTACTAGATTGTGAGCGCGGATGTTATAAATAGATCTATTTGGGATTGACATCCCCATTTGGGTGAGTAGCGCTCACTGTGCCGGTTTGCCGGACAACAAACGTATACCATGTCGGACTTGGGATGTTGCGGGTTAAAACATCATTCACGGGCATTATTGGCAATTTATTGCATTCATACATGTCGAGCTTCAGTGTCATGAGCTTAGAAAAACGTAATTACTTTTTATGATGTTTGCATCTGTTGCTTAATCATACACTTGGAAATCTTGCGGTCCTTCAATTGATTTACATAAACCTATGAATTCACCAACTTTATGTTGACGTTTTAAGCATGTTTTTCTCAGGTCAATAAGGCACGAGGTGCCAAGATACATTGGGGGTCACTCTTTGGAGAGTCAGTACTAAAGATTTAGGGCGTATTACATTTTGGGAACATTTGTTATAAACCGAAATCTTTACTTATATTGTCGAACAATTTAAAGCCATGAGCTTATGTAATGAACAAGTATTTTGTTAATCCAATGTATCTTTTTAAAACGACACGTTTAGTGGTCGTTCTCATATCTTGTGCTATTGATCCATGAAGTAACGCCCTCGGATATTCAATATTCCGCTGCTACCCAGATTTGGGGGTGTTACATTAACATCTATATTCATCCATCTTTGTCACGGTTAGAAGTCGTTGCGTGTTATACTTGTGATTATTTTCCCGATTCACTACTTCACTTGAGGCGAGTCTAATAGCCCCTATTTTACTTGTTTTGAACTATTTTTGGGGGAGAATACATGCTCGTTTACAAACTTGTTTTCTTGGTCGGTTACAAACTCGTTTACATGCTCGTTTACAAACTCGACATTGTATGTGTTACATGTTATACACACTTGAAATCTCATGGTCCACACTACTTTGATTGAACGTCACTAATTTCAAAACACTCTTCATGATACTGTGAGTGAAGCAATAGTCACAAAACACTTTTCATGATACTGTGAGTGAAGCAGTAGTCACAAAACACTCTTTATGATACTGTGAGCAAAGGAGTAGTCAAAAAACACTTTTCATGATACTGTGAGTGAAGCAGTAGTCACTAAACACTTTTGGTTTCTCATAAATACTTTACTTAAACCTATAAACTCACCAATTTTATGTTGACATTTTTAAGCATGTATTTATCAGGTTCTTAAGTTGTTACATGGCTTGCATCTGGAGCCGCATCCAAGAAGTCTTTTCCTGCATAACTATGTTCATTGGATTGTTGTTCAAACAATGTATCTTTTGTATTGAAACTATGGATTGTAATTTATTAAAAACTCATTATCTTAAATGTATCAATGAACATCTTTTTAAACGACTCATGTAGAGGTCGTTCTTTATATCTTGTGTTATTGTGCTATGAAGTCACATGTCCCCGGTTACCTTTCCGCTGCGAAATTTTAGGGGTGTGACAAATATGCGCGCGGATTTCAAACGTTTGTAATCATTATCACCCTATCCGAGAAGTGGAGAGAACATTGACGGCTACAAAACAACTAATCTAAAATCCAAACCACCTAAGCATTAAATGACTACCAAGCTTGGAAAAACAATGACTAATCAACATTTAATGCATCTGATGCCCATAAAATATAACATAAACAACAACAATTGCACATAGACAAACTAAGTTTCCTGAGGTAAGAAACATTTAGTATAACCTGTTGATGTGTCATCGTGTAGGTGTTATTTATGTTTTCAAGTTTTAAATTTATATTTTACCAACTTTACCTAAAACAACACTTTAACAGGCAGTGTACCTGATCAGATGGAGTTTCATGGTAAGTAGGGTGTCGATAAGAGTGAGAACTAATCTTTTATTTTATCAATAATTTAGTTAACTAAACTTAGTTAATTTAAACTATGTTAATTCTATTCTATGTTAAACCTATGCTAAACCTATGTTAATCCTAATTCTAACGGATAAGGGGGGGGTTCAGTCTAAGAGACTGGCACGGGTTTTGTGGTAACTTAGATCAATTTAAGACATAATAACACACGCAAGCAGACAGACAAAAGATAGAAGATCGGTCTAGCCAAATATAAGAAAACTATATTAACCATGATTAATCTAATTAAAACGTTGGTTTGTTTATTTAGTGCAATGAGTGCTTATCTCGAGGCAGCATATCATTCTAATATTTAGGTGGTACTTCTTCCTAAAACCTAGACACGTAGAATTCTGTCACAATTAAAAGCATCCGCATAAAGCATCCTATTTTCTAATTATAATCTATCTTAGGAGATTAATAATGGTGTTCTTATTTAAACCCTAGCTCATAGAGACTTTACCCACTTACTGCTTAATGGAAATTTATATACTAGTAGTCCACTGTCCAAGTCTTTACCAATTGACTAAGAACATACTCGTAGATCCCAGGTTCACCTGCTGGTTCAGATAAGCTCACTAATCTAAAGGCAAAGATAGGGCATTATTTGTGATCCTATTGATCTAGATATATAAATCACTATATGGAGAGCCATCCCGACATCTAGCTAACTTGGTCGGTATTACTAGATCCAGTTGAATGATAGGCCGCATACAAAAGTACGTAAACAAATATAGATTGATAAACATAAACAAGCAATCAACGATAAATTAAGCATTCGATATAAACAAACCAAACATTTAAATCTTCATAACCATGGCTAATACCCAAGGATAAATTAAGCATTTGATATAAACAAACCAAACATTTAAATCTTCATAACCATGGCTAACACCCAAGGGTATTAGCCCTTAATCATCACAATCAATACAAGAGTAATAATCCAACCAAGGTAAATTAACCGAGTTAAACGAATGATACCAAAAATCGAACGATTACTAGAGTATAGGAGATTACAAGGTGTTTCCTATGTAATTAATAGCTTTGCTTGACCTCTTCTGCTCTTCTAAAAATCGACTTTTGTTGTTAAGGTATCAAAAATATGATCAAGCACACTGAAGAACCCATTTTTAGATTTTCTATTGATAGTGTCTGGAACTTGGTCGATATGGCGTATTGAGAGAGTTGGATACGGCATATCAGGGGTTTCTTAGAGTAGGGACCACGTTCGATATCTTCTAGAATATTTTATTTCTTTATCTTGAATACAACGTATAGATGTCTCTTGGATACTACGCATTAGTCTTTGTATCTTCGTGGTTTATTGTGAAGTGTAGGCATAAATACGCTGTATCTTCCTTGATGGATACGACGTATAGGATGTCAAAGTCAGTTTTTTCATATTTCTTCGTTTAAGCTCCAGATGCGTGCCTTTTAGCTAATCTTCACCAAGTACTCCATAACTACTATAATTCTTAAATATAAACGATTAAGTAACAATTCTTGCAATAATGATACAAAATGGGTAATTTACATGGGATAAATGATGCTATAAAAGTGGCGTTATTTGATGTCATCAAATATTCCTCCACTTGAATCCTACTTGTCCTCGAGTAGCCTTTAGAGGTTTATAAAAATGTATCCCTAAGGATTTTTTTCCATTAAGCGTTTATTTGATTAATTACAAGTACACAACCAAACACCTCACGAAATAGGAAGATGAAAACACTCAAATCACTCAGCTAATCTATGTGGTAACATGTAACTAATTTGCTCCATTGCTCGGTCGTGACGAGTATTCTATCATAGGCTTGGCAAGGATACACATCTCCATCACTAACGCTAATGAGTAACAAGTTTATAGAGGTAAATTAGGTTTTTATTTTATAAGGCTTATAAGGGTTTGATCACTTTATCTGGTCTCTACCGATACCAATATTCCAAAAAAGGTGACAAAGACCATACATACACACCCATAACAATCGGATAGACACATATGACTACATTCAAACCTTAACTCAAATAAGCTAAAGAGTAGGACTAGTAGTGATATAGGTTATGGATCTTCTAATCTTTTCTCCAAAAGTAATAAACCAACAAGGCAGACAAAACCACACACACATGGCTGTAATGACAAAATAGACACATGTGATTGCTTGCATACTCATTCGAGTAAGACCTAAGGATATGGATTAGGAAAGGGAAATAATTGTTGTTAAATAAAAATTTACGAAACAAATAGATTAAGTCCAAACAAATAAGGCACAAGTTGCTAGATACTTTTCCCGACTGTTACCATGATAAAGACACAACTATATACACAAACGTCTTGATCATAGATTAAAAACAACAACCTAAGTTGGCGTTCCCGTAACGGTCAACCCCCAATCATCCCATACTATACATACTTTTACAAAGACAAGTAGCGATATCTACCACTTTATACAAAACTTTACATCGTTGATTTATAACCACGTATCAACGTATAATCAATCCTTCAAATAATTCCATCGGTTTAAGCTTTAACGAACCGATTATCTTCAAACTTTCCTCCTCTCTTTTTTGTTGCAATTTTCTAATTTTTTCAATTTTTTATAAACAATACAATACTACGAATCTCGGTGTAACTACACTATCTTCACGATCATAATAACTCTGGATAATTTCTTCAATAATTCTTCATTCTTCGGACGTACCGATAATTGTAATGGTAGTAAAAATACATGAGTTTTGACTACTTTTTACATTCTCATTTGCAATGTGCAAATTTCTTCCCAACCTTACCAAAGATAGAAAATGACACAAGACACAGGAAATACATATTTTACACTTTAAGCAACTAGCAACTGATAAATGGACTTAATCTAACAGGGTAGGCTAAGGTGTAAAGGTGTAACGAAATAAATAGTTGGTGTTTATCCTAAAGATTGGCTCTACTGGTTTTTCTAGGGGTATCTTACTCTTAAAAAAAGAGTAAACAAAGGGTTTATAGGGGGTTAACTAACCAGTGTAGTTAGTTAATAAAACAACATATATAGGCTTTTTAGGTATAGTCCTAGAAATTTACCAATTTAAACAAGTTACTCCATCTAAATCTATAGTACTCATTATTGTAGTCTCGAATAGATATACCAAGCCAAGTTCTAAAGTGTACAACATCACCGACACACTCATATTTTTTGTAAAATTTAGGTAAACATTTGGAAACGGATAAGGCTGAATCCTCACAATATCTAATAAGGGTTATGTGTGCAGGTTATGTAACTAGTAATTTCACAAAAGTATGCTTGATTTTTTTTAAATTTGAGCATAATTTAAGCATTTTAATGTGAAAAATTGGACAAGTAACGTTCTAATTCCCACCCCCACTTAAATTATACAACGTCCTCATTGTATAGATAAAACATTAAAAATGGAAAATAAAAGAATTAGAATGAGAAACTCCCCTGATTTTTTTTGCTCCGTAGATTCTCCATTGTTGATTTCATGAGCAAGAATTCCAGATTATCGATACTTCACCAACATTTGTTGATTTTTTTTCCAATGAGGTCCTGTGCAATACATAGGAAAACCATGCAAAATCCTATCTTTGGTATCTTATAGTTAATAAAATAAAAACAAAACTGTATAGGTAGTCAATACGCCGTATCCCAAAACATGGATACGCTGTATAGAAAGACCTGTAAAAAAGTATCTATACGGGTGAGTCTGCCAAATACGGCGTATCATATAATGAATACGCCGTATTGAAAGAACTGATAATAAAGTTTTAAATGCAGAAAACTAAAGGAATGATAACGTCTAGACATTCAATATGCCTTATGGTATGGAGCGGATACGCCGTATTGATGTCTGGGAAGACAGACTCGATAAAATAAATAAAAACTGTCCGGGTTATCTCTCGGGAAGTACTTTTCTTTTCAGCTAAGTCTTTAGGTTAGACTTTTTCTTCAGCTTTTCACACTATTCAACACTCTTCCTTTCATGCTTTCATTCTTGTTATGGATATGGTTCTTGAGTCCGTTATTAATCAATGAGCTATGTTGCTGAACTTACTGCTAGGCTTGATTCTATCATAAACAAATCACAAAACCATCATATCATAATATCAAAAGATAACCTGTTTTAAGTTTAAATACATCATGATATGAATAATATAAATGTACACAAGATAGAAATCAAAAGTAATGGTGAGGGAGATTAGGGGTCTGGCCGCTGTGATGCTGAGGTGCTAGCGTCATTAGTCCTACGCCTGGTACGCCTCACATATGAGATCTGAAATTTTGAATAGCTAGTGTACCTGACCCCAGCACGATCCATCACCAGTGATAGACTAGAGACTGTCCATGTAGTAAAACTAGAAAAATCGCAGGCCATGCTATCTAACACATCTCTCGGCTCTGCCATGCTGCCTCGCAAACCATGGACCTCCTCCTCTAACCTAGCTATCCTCTATGACATAGTCCTACCCTAGGCTGCGGCAGGTGGTGGCTGAGGTGCCTGTACGGGTGCTGGAACAACCTAAGCACCCTCATCAACACCGAAGTACCCTCAGTGACCTTTGGGGCACCAGACGTAGCATCAGGCTGCCTCTCTGGTCTCGGGGCTACCCAAGCCCAAGTATCGACAAGCTCCTCGCAAATCTGTAGCCGTACCATCTCGTACATATCAATCACTGGGAGGTCTCGAACTATAATCGTCAATCCCTGAAGTCTCTTTTTAGTAAGCAGCCCAAAATGCTTAGTCAGACGAGCAACAAACTGTCCCCCAGATATCAACGCCTCGCACTTCCTCCCTAAAGCAAATCTCCTCAAATACCTAGTTAAAAGATAAGGGATGTTGACTGAATTAACATCCATCCCCCTAAGGTAAAACAAGTCAGTCACGGTCACATTCTCAGGTGCCTAACTCCTCCCAGCAATGCTACATGCAATCAATCTATGGCACAACCTAAGCATCAGATCTTTAATCGTTGTGTAAGACGGGGCTGTGCCAAGGAAATCCCCCTCAGATGAGATCCCTCTCTAATAAGCACTCAGATCCCCCTTTTCGGGGATCTGTCTCGCACTCTCGGCCCAGTATGCACCGAATCCAACGAACTCCATCTCTTCTGTCGTATGTAAACCCATCCCAGAATAAACTCTCTCTAGCTCATACGGCGCCTAGCCCCACCCTCCTGAAACTGTAGCACCCCAACCGTGTCAAGACCAAGTACTGCCTCTCCAAATCGAAATGTACTAAAGAGCTCCAGAATAAGCTCATGTACCAACGGGCCTTCAACCTCAAATAGCCGCCTCCAAACTCGGCTAGTAAACACACTCTGTCCCTGAGCATCCCTGTGCTCCATAAGCATCCTACCGCTCAATCCCTCAGCCATCTCAACCGTTAATCCCCCAAAATCGAAAACCTACACCCGATGTACCCCTCTATCATATATCTTCCCCAATCTCTCCTCAAAATCTGCAATATCTGTATCAGTGTACTCTAATCCCTCAAACCTAAGGTACTGATGCCTCTGATCTTTAGGTGGAAGAGCCATATCTGCAATTTTAGAAAAAAAATCAGTTCATAGAAAAATTTATCAGTCTGATCTAGGGACAAATACGGCGTATTAGGAAGTGGATATGCCGTATAGTTCAAAAATAGGTACACCATATCCATAAGGTATCCATACTAAGTATTTGGAGGTTTAGGGTCGATACGCCGTATAGAGGAAACTCAATACGGCGTATAGAGATACAAAGTATTAGTCTAATATGGGGAGTAGGATACGGCGTATAGTGGGATAAATACGCAATATAAAGCATTTAAAGGGTAAAGTTTTCAACAGGTCCATACGCCGTATCCAAGTGAATGGATACATCCGTATAGGTTTTAAGATTTAGGTAAAAATTCTACGATACGCCATATCCATTTTACTAGATACGCCATATCGATGTTGTAGTCAAAACAAAAATGGGTTTCCCATTCTACCCATTTGACCTATTAACTTAATTCGCTAAAGTCACACTACCAATTATAGGAAATGAAGATATATGTCTAATACGGTACTACGATAAATCGCAAAACCCTCAAACCTACCCCTAAATCCTAACCCTAATCGATTATAATGAAACGAAAAAAGGAAAAAGAATAGAAAGTAGTTTTTAGCACATTACTGTGTTATAATGAATTGAAAGAGACAAAATGTAGCTACAATCATTCAAACTCCAAGTTTTGATCGCGGTTATAAATTGAGAGAGTGAAAAGTGTGTGTAAAACTTTATCCGGCATATCAATTGGGTTTTTATACCCAAACACGATACGCCGTATTGGTTTTTGTCCGATACGCCGTATTGGGCAAATTTGTTGACTTAGTCAACTCTAGTTAAAATAGTGGATACGGCGTATAGGTGTTTACCTAATACGCCGTATCCGTTCTTAGAGACCAATTTTCCCTAAATTTAACAAAGTAAAGAAAACGTACCTTGGCCTTCGTAACTTTCTCGTTTAAACACCATCCTTATAAAACTGCTTGGGGTCGAAGGGAATGCCAAACATCACACATAGATTTTTAATTATAAAAATTAATGGCTTCCCTTCGTGAATATAATTCCAAGTCATGATATTAACATTTAATTTCTTGATAAAAATTTCAGTTTTGAAAAATTTACTTGATGTATCATGACTTGTTTTCAAAAGCTTATTTGACCCTTGTGCATAGGCACCAAAATCGGTCTCATTAGGTAACGTTATGACAAATATATCCCCCGAGGGCTGTTCTATATCAAATTTTTTATCATCATTGTCCTCATCTAATTTTAAATCATTGGGATAGATTACGTTGACAGAAAATAGATCATTAAAGTATAAAACGTTTTGTTCCTCTCCATCACATTCGGATAATGATGTTTCATCTTTTAAATTAAATTCATCGATATGTTGAGGATTTATAAAAGGTTCAGTTAAGAAATCTAATTTAGACGTTAGAGCAACATTGTAGACAATGGCTGGAAATTCATTCTCAAAATCTTTAAGGTAGTCTAAATAATTAAAATAACTGACCATAGGATTGGGTGACGAAAACGAAGGCATATTGACTTTATCATTATCATTCTCTGAATCAGTTTTCAAATTATCGACAAAAAATATTTTATAAGAAAATGAATTTTTGTCATAAATTACCGTGTAATCTTCATCGTCGGAATCGTCAAACGATATTCTAAATTCGATTTTATTGTCGTTAAGAGGACTTACCGTGGGTTCACACGAGAGTGCTACTTCAGACGTTAATGTGTCATTAAAGACTATAGCTGGGAATTCGGCATCAACAGATCTGAGGTCGTGAACGTCATCGTCATACCAGATTCTACCATACATAACAGTTTCCTAGTTATATACCTTACCATGCCTACGAGCTTTTTCTTCCTCAAGCCTAATATACTCTTCCATAGTAATGTTGGGGTAATCCATTTTTACCTGTAATAAATTCGCTAGGAAAGAAAACTGTCAAATAACTTAATACGCCGTATTCAGTAAACTGAATACGCCGTATTACACAAACACAGTCACACAAACAATAATACACAAATATGCTGAATTTTACACTAATCTAAACTACACTAATTAATCTAAATTACACTAATCCTAAGGGTTAAGTTAATCTAATATTAAAAACCAAAATATTAAATAAAAATCAAGATTAAAATTTCACTCCCCGGCAACGGCGCAAAAAACTTGATGTGTCGTCGTGTAGGAGTTATTTATGTTTTCAAGTTTTAAATTTATATTTTGCCGACTTTACCTAAACAACACTTTAACGGGCAGTGTACCTGATCAGATGGAGTTTCGTTGTAAGCAGGGTGTCGACCACTAAGAGCGAGAACTAATCTTTTATTTTATCAATATTTTAGTTAACTAAATTAAGTTAATTTAAACTATGTTAATTCTATTCTATGTTAAACCTATGCTAAACCTATGTTAATCCTAATTCTAACGAATAAAGGGGGTTTTCAGTCTGAGAGACTGGCACGGGTTTTGTGGTAACTTAGATCAATTTAAGACACAATAACACCGCAAGCAGACAAAAAAAAAGATAGAAGAGCGGTCTAGCCAAATATAAGAAAACTGTATTAACCATGACTAGCAGGGTACCCGCGCGATGCGGCGGCGGGTACCCTGTAATCAAAATATTTGGCAAGCAATATTTTTTGATTACATGTTACTTTACACATGACAAAAATTTTAGGTAATAACTTTTTCGGACATCATTTCATATCAAAATATCAAGTACATGTGCAATAAGATGTAATGACGATACGAAAACGGTAGTAAATAGTATTACAATGTTGTTATAATTAGCGGTGAAAGGTACTTGTAATGAAAACGGCAACGACCAATAAAGTGGACCAAATTCTGAACTCATATCTTATTTATTGGTTCACAAATTCATCCTACGAATTATGCATGACAACTCTAATTTGTCTTCTCTTTACAAATTCATCATACGCAACTTTTATCTCTTTTTTTCTGTTTTTATCTTATTTTACAAATTCATCTCAATCTCGATCCATATTTCACTAACGTTACACGAAACACTTAATCACAATATCTCAATTATAACTATATACTGCTATAAAATTCCGTCGTTATGCACGGGTACACGTTTAATTTATGTAACTTGCAAAAACTTAATATTATATCTTTAAAAAAAGTGACCTAGACGAAAAAGTTTGTGAATATTATCTTTGAAAAGAAAAAAAAGCAGGTTTTGCATTTTGAGTTTTTAATTTCGATAATGATATCATTGACGAAACGTCAAATTAGAAAATTCACTTATGCAAACAACAATTTAATATTAGTAGTGGGATGATCATAACCGACGTGTTAGATTAACCTGTACAATGTGCATACAAGTGTGTATTACTTAAAGAAATTTTTAGTAATTAATAGGAAAGAGATGTACCATAAGCTTTATAAGTTGTAAAAGTTAAAATTAAGTTTTTTGTATTTAAGAGTTGTACTATAAGCTTTAAAATTTGTATTACTTAAAATTTTGTATGCATTTAATGAGGAGAGATATACGTTTTTGCTTTATATGTAGTAGTGATTAATCCAATTAAAATGTTGGTTTGTTTATTTAGTGCAACGAGTGCTTATCTCGAGGCGGCATATCATTCCAAGATTTAGGCGTTACTTCTTCTTAAAACCTAGACACGTAGAATTCTGTCACAATTAAACGCATCCGTATAAAGCATCCTATTTGTTGATTATAATCTATCTTAGGAGATTAATATAGGTGTTCTTATTAAAACCCTAGCTCATAAAGACTTTACCCACTTACTGCTTAATGACAATTTATATACTAGTAGTCCATTGTCCAAGTCTTTACCAATTGACTAAGAACGTACTCGTTGATCCTAGGTTCACATGCTGGTCCAGCTAAGCTCACTAATCTAAAGGCAAAGATAGGGCATTATTTGTGATCCTATTGATCTTGATATATAAATCACTATATGGAGAGCCATCCCGACATCTAGCTAACTTGGTCGGTATCACTAGATCCAGTTAAATGACAGGTCGCATACAAAAGCACGTAAACAAGTATAAATCGATTAACATAAATAAGCAATCAACGATAAATTAAGCATTCGATATAAACAAACCAAACATTTAAATCTTCATAACCATGGCTAATACCCAAGGGTATTAGCCCTTAATCATCATAATCAATACAAGAGTAATAATCCAACCAAGGTAAACTA
This sequence comes from Tanacetum coccineum, assembly GCA_026074375.1. Lineage (NCBI taxonomy): Eukaryota > Viridiplantae > Streptophyta > Magnoliopsida > Asterales > Asteraceae > Tanacetum > Tanacetum coccineum. The sequence goes on along the minus strand of BQNB010000437.1, from coordinate 116,631 downwards.
ACTGAGTTAAACAAATGATACCAAAAATCAAACGATTACTAGAGTATATGAGATTACAAGGTGTTTCCTATGAAATTAATAGCTTTGCTTGACCTCTTCTGCTCTTCTTGTCTTCTGAAAATCGACTTTTGTGGTTAAGGTATCGAAAATATGATCAAGCACACTGAAAACCCCATTTTTAGGTTTTATATTTACAGTGTCTGGAATTTGGTCGATACAACGTATCGAGAGAGTTGGATACGGCATATCGAGGGTTTCTTGGAGTAGGGACCACGTTCGATATCTTTTAGAATATTTTATTTCTTTATCTTGAATACGGCGTATAGATGTCTCCTAGATACGGTGTATTGGTCTTTGTATCTTCGTGGTTTCTTGTGAAGTGCAGGCATAGATACGTTGTATCTTCCGTGATGGATACGGCGTATAGGATGTCAAAGTTAGTTTCTTCATATTTCTTCGTTTAAGCTCCAGAATGTGTGCCTTTTAGCTAATCTTCACCAAGTACTCCATAACTACTACAATTCTCAAATATAAACGATTAAGTAACAATTCTTGAAATAATTATACAAAATGGGTAATTTACATGGGATCAATGATGCTATAAAAGTGACGTTATTTGATGTCATCACCTGTAAAATGTCGCATCACCTATAAAAGACAAGAAACATCAAAGACAACATAGTCCATCATCATACCATATGGATACGATATAATAATGGAGTTTGGGGGACTTGATAGCATATATGAGTTTCAGGCCAAATGGCTGAAGCCCATATGACCATAACTAGCCCACAAAGCTAAAGACCCATCATATTTCACCTGGGGAACAACATCCTTAGGAAAATATTAGTCGAATGCATAACATTCATAGCTTGAGAGATCAACTCTAGAAAATTGTTGGTCTAGGAACCTATCTATCAAACCGTTATTATGTTATTATTGCGTGTAGCTACCTCATTGGTACATAGATAATGTCGAAGGTATTTTGTTAGTACATGCAAATGGTATTGAACATTCCCCTATCTTACAAAGCAAAGGATATCACACCACATGTCATTATTGTCTCTACAATATAATGACTACCACGTAGGTCATCCAGAACCGTCATATGACATCTACATATCATACATGACCTAAATGTATCCCTACAAATAGAGATGCATTTCATGAGAATTACCAAGTTATCGTCTTCATGCTTTACACACAAAAAACATACACTAAACCCTAGTTGTATGTGAGTGTTTCCTTGGCTCAAGATACACATTCTTATCTTGAGGTCCTTACCAAACACGTAAACATAAGATTAGTCTCATCTCACACCAATAACTCTCCCTAACCCTTTCTTTACATACCATATTTAAACATAACTTTTATTACACCACCTCTAGTGTCTTGTTACAATGTTTCCCTTGATAAAAATTCTTAGTGTTAGCATGCTAGGTGCAATAGTTATAGGCGTTACCACTTCAGCTTTTAGCGTATAGCATTCCTATAATGAAAAACTAAAAAAACACCTTCCCTAGTAACATTTTGATAACACATAACCAAAACCCCCTACTCACTCCACTTTTACACTTGAAAAAAAACACCAGAAGGCGCTCGTTGTCCGAATCACATTCGAACCTATAACGAGTTACAATGGTGCAACTATGACGTATTGTGTGCGTCGTAGGTGCCAAACTAGCACTATAACATAACCTATGGCTTATTGCACCGTGCACTCTTAAGCTAATTTATATACTTAAGGGTGCATTTTCTCTACTATCCAGAATAACTATTGGCATGGGTTTGATTAATGGGATGTATGAGATTGGGTATTGATTCCGTTAATTTTGTTTGGTATAAACGTTGGGTATATACTCTCTTCGTCCTACAATAAGTGCCTAGTTTTGACTTTTGAAGTATTTCTTTTTCAATATTGATATTTACTAATTTATATGTGTTATATAATACTTGATGCAAAATATATAAATGGGCCGAGTTTTAAATATATTTTTATTGGTATAATTCCCATCAAGTAATATATAACACGCAAAAATATTTAAGATTAAAGATGAAAAAAAATCTTAAAAAGTTAAGCATGACACTTTATGGAGCGTTAGAAAAAGAGCATTCCGAAAACTTAGATAACGCTACTAGCTGCTTGCCAAAAAAACATTAAAATTCTTAACGTTCAATGCTCATCAGTCATCGCTCGTAAATGCTCCTAAAAGATCTTCACCAAACACACCCAAAATTTTAGACAAAAAAGCTTATCACATTAAGCATGACCTATTCAAATACTACCATTAATTATTTTTGTGATAAAAATAATATATGCAAGCCTTACGATAATGATTAATAAAAGACACTTTTTTTATTTAAATCTATGATAGTTGAAATGTTTAATAAAAAGTATGAACTGACGGGAACACCCTGAATTCTTGAAACCATAGTTTAACAATAAAAATATGAGATGTGTTATTGGTACCCTCTAGAAACACCAACAATACACCCTTAATGTTTTTTGTTTTTTTTAAATTTTGTTAATAATAAAAAACTACAAAACTAAAAGTATGAACGAAAACTATAAAGTTTAATAAGTCAAAATCATTAAATTAACAAAAAATACGAAACAAAAACTGATAAACTAACAAAGAACTGTGTTATACAGTTGGTAAAAGGAAAAATAGAGGAGGGTTGAGGGGTTACGAAGGTGGAGGATTTAGAATGTGGGTGAGAAGATATTGATAACACAATCCTAAAAATATAGAGCTTTTAAGCAAACACTTTAAATGAGTACTAGTTTAATACTCATGCACGCACAGAGTTTAGACATTAAATTTTAATGAAGTGTTAGTTTTGAAAATGTTGTTATTTTTTCGTATTTGCATATTGAATGTATTGTTTTCCACTATATCAGTAATTGTGAATGCAAGATTCTCTTAATTTAAACAATTGTAACAGTTATAATAAATGTTTCCTACCATATTAAATAAAGAATGTTAATCCCCATGTTTGCCAATTACATTGTTGTGGGGGTTAATAATAATTTAGCCGTATTTAATATTAAAACTCATGTACGCATGTGATAAACTTATAAAATGAAATAACAATGAGTCCTTATCTAACGCATATAGTAAAAATAAATTTTTTATCAACACTTCAACAAAATTAGATAATATCTCCAAGAACAAAAAAATAAAAATACTAAGTTATCCATACCTTAGCCATTTTTAACAAACTGTCTAATATTTCAAACACGTAACATAGCAAAATGACCAAAAATACCTAATTTACTAGTTTTTGTATATATATTTACTAACCAAGTTTTATAACTCGGCAAAGTTTCATTTATAGTTAAAACCATGTGTTATAAACACTATGCAAAAGTTTCTTTTAAAGTAAACTAAGTTTTATAACTCTATGCAAAGTTTCTTTTATAGTTAATTACGTGTTTTCTTTGCCAAACTTTAATTACACAAACTAATGGTGATATAACTAAATAAATTAAAAATGATCATGATCAATAAATGTTTACAATGGAAGTAATATGAAAAGATTTAAACCTAGGTAGATTAATGTGAAAATTTAGCAAAGATGTTTAACCAAAATCAACCAAGAAACCTTTTCTTATATCAACCCTTAAACTATATTTGAAATAATTAACGAAGACTTGGACTCCTTCTTGTGTGCTACTTACTGTCAAACTATAACAACCCACAATTTTCATCAATGTAATTATCCATCTATTAAATTAGATGCAATTGTCATCAATGTAATATCTACTTATTAAATTAAGTACAACCATTTTCACGGGAATATTTTTGCTTTATTCCACTCTTTATGCAACGTAACTTGCATAACCAAAGTAAACGAGCTCACGCAACCTACCAATGCCAACTATATCTATGTTTATATCATGTAAGCATCCTAATATGTCAAGTCTATATTCTATTATTATTTTTATCAAATACGTTATCTATTTAACGTGCTTTCCATAACATTTTATCAAAACAACTTTAAACGTTAAACGTTTATTCTAAAACCCTAATTATATGTAATGTTTACATATAAAGTGAATGTTCAAGCCTTCAAACATGTGTACAAGTGATCAATACATAATATTTGAATTATGTTTCCCTCCAAAACCTAATGTACAACTCCCTATAGCTTAATATACAACACAATAAAGCATGAATTCAAATAAGCTTATTTTTCCCTCCATTTCTTAAGGCATCTTGTACCACATTTTAAACACATGTTACAAGCTTCAAATGCACCACATTTAAACTAGATTTCCCTCCTTTTTCATTACATATACACGTCCTAGATCCAAAACCTTAATTCGAAACCCTAATTGAACCCGACACCTTTTAAACCTATTTTAAACCAAGCTAGCACCCTTACACCATGTTCACCACCTTGCCTAGCTACTTGTCACCACCAAGCAACCACCCTAGCTCCTTGTCATCACCAAGAAACCACCCTACCACCTCTATCACCACCCTTGCTCACCAAGCAAACAAACACCCCCTCGTCACCCATGAAAACCGAACCCTCTCACACCCTTACACCTCTCTAATCTACATTACTAGCTCTAATACTTGTCACTAGATATTCCTTGGTCCCTACTCCAAGATTACTTACCACCCCCACCCTTCAAGAAAACATGGTCCTAATTCAATCCAGCCCTATAATACTCACATACACACACACTCCATGTATCACCATTCAAAACTCAAAACCACTTCAAAATCATATTCTAGCAGAAGTAAAGAAGCCAAGGAAGAAGTATAAAGCCCCTAGAAGCCAAGAACCAAGAAGAAGAAGCCTTGAAACTCGTTTCCTAGGCGTACGAACTAAAAACCTCTATTTCGACCCATATTCAAGTTGTAAGTCATTCCACTTGTTTTATAAGCTCTCCTCCTATTTAAAGAACTTCCATAAACTTTATTAGAGATCTATATAAGTCTCTTGTTAAGCCCATTTGAACCACAAAACCCATGCCGTTTTAGTTTGATCCTAAACCCAAACGTACCCATTTTGACTTTCTAGTTTCACAAGCTCTTCATAAGCTATAGCTCGTAAAAAGTTTACTAATAATTTTTGGCTTATATTAATAACTATAACCTGCAAAAAATGATTTTTAAAACAAAATATCAATTATTATGGTTTTTTGGACTAAATTTCGCCCAATGTTTTCATGCAAAGGGTATAATTGTAAATTCTTGAACTTATAATTAACGGGGCTGAAATTGTAATATTCTAAAGTAAACTTCAGGGGTTGTTTTGTCATACTTGAAAGTTAAAGGTTTAAAGATTTTAAAAGTTATATTAAAAGGATTAACTTTGTAAATATATATAAATCAAGGGTATATATTGTCATTTTTGCATTCTTAAAGGTATAAAATGTAATATTTTTATATAAATTATAAAAATATATTTAAATATTATAAAACTCGGTTTTATTAAAACCCGACACATTTGTCGTTATCATTCATCGATCAAAACGCTATAAAACAATTATGTTCATCCACTAGCTTTTGAAGAAACTTAAAAAGATAAAATCTTATCATTTAATCTATAACGTATCACGTTACTAGGGAGTTTCAAGTGAGGGGTTTCATTTGGGTATACGTTATGACGAGTTTGCTGGATTTATGATTTAAAGTGCCCTAGCTCCTCAAACGTTTACTACATGACCTCTGGATTATGATAGCCCGAACAGTGTTACGATGTTTTCATAAACTAATAAACTAAATTAACGTCAATGTTAAATAAAGCTTTGAAGTATAATCAAACTAAGACTTGACATATATTAACCTCAGGTATTGTGTGATCAAAGCCGTTTAACACCATCTGTGTCACTTTTGAATCAATCAGACTTTCCCTAGGAACTAAGGTGAGTTCAATAGTCCTACTTTTACATTTTTTCTAAACTCCGTGGGAGATACATGGCCTATAAACCATGAATACAAGTGTTTTTTTCTAACTGTATGTTATCCTATAATATTAACACCGAAGCTCAACTAATTAATACAATATAAAAATATAGCCTACAATAACCCGTATGATGTTCAACCCGTAACATCCAGCATCCGACAATGATATACGTTCGGTTTCCAGGATAGCTAGTCACCCGAACGGGAGGCCAATCCCAAATAGATCTATCTATAATCATTCGCGCTCACATTCCAAATAAATGATAGTTCATGATTCATGGGCATACGTGGGTTATCGCTACTTATGCAACACGTAATCTGATAAATTACACTAGCCGTCCAATTTGTTAAAACATGCATATGTTTCTCACCCCAAAAACTTGTAATTTAATAATTGTAAAACATGGGGCTATGAACTCACCTTGAGTGAGTAAACTGATAGCAAAATATCCCAAGTAAAAACGCGTCACGCTAACGCTCACGAGAAAAATAAAAAAAAAAAAGAAAAAAAAAAACAAAAAAAAAATAAAAAAAAATGCAACCAAGAAAATATAGGTCGAATCAGTAATAAGTATGTTGTCAACCACAACCATAAATAATCCTATATAGTTATAAATCGTACTAACGTTTGGACCTACCATAATTTAAGAGGTCATGACATGACCACGAGGAGTTAGGACCCTATAAATCGTAAATCTAACAGCTCGTCAATACTGCCATCCGAATACGCCTCATTATGATATTCCCCTAGTAATTATAACACTTTGATATACTAAAAACACACACATATATATATATATATAATATATATAAAAATAATATAATATATATATAAAATATAGTAATATATATATATAGTATATAGTATAAAGGTATAAATTTCCACATACTATATCACATCAATTTGTTTAAGTGAAATCGACATTATAAAGTAAAAACTTTAAAATCACGCCCATTGTAAAATGTACATAACTTTGTCGTTTTAAGCTCGTTTCTCGCGTTTCTTACGCCCACGCTTTCGTATTAAGACGAGTGATCATAAAATCACATTCTTAGGTTTTTGAGATTCTGTGATGAATAGTGTTTTTACTGTTCATAACAGCTATATAATCGTTTTTATACTTTTGATTAACCGAAAACCCCCTTTTGGTGTGTATCTTATTCGTTAAGTAGCTCCCTTTTAAAGCGATTCTTTCGACACGTCCCTAGATTGAAGTTTTATCATAATTATTAGAAGTTAAAAAGTATAAGTATCTGCCATGAATAATAACATTTATAACTATATTGTTTTATAAAGTAATTTAGCGTACGTCAACTTTAAATAGCGAATACTTCTTCGTTTATTAATCGTTTTTTCAAGTTCTTTAAGGACCCCTCGATCCTTGTGACAATAGTATTTTATAAAAATCATAAAACATAATGTAAATTCGAATTACAAACAAGCCCCTTAAGATATTTTTTCCAAAATGTGTTTAAAACTTATTTTTAGGATTTTTAATCTTTACCACTATGTAACAAACCCATTAGAACCCTTAATATCTAATTCTTACATATAGTTAGGTCCATTAGGTCATGTTTGTTCATGTGAGATCCCAAGATAACAATAGTAACATGTTTCATTACAATTTTCACTGTAATTCAAAAGTTTAACATTTAGAAACCCTAATTTGCACCTTAAACATGTTTATACTTAAACAACATGATTAAAACTCTTATACATCCCATTAACATCATATTAAGCATCCATGTGACATGTAAATAAGTTTCACAAAACATAATCATAATTAAAAATCCATTACATATTCAAAAGATACACAGATGGTGATTTAACTGAATATAACATATGAACCCATAAATCTTAGTATGAAAATGATTACAGCTTTATATATAACCTTGTGTAGATGGTAGAAGAAATAAGAATACAATCACACCTTTCCCTGTGATTAACAACCTTGGCTTGCAAATCTTATGTGAAAAACCTAATTTTCAACCAAAAACCCTAATCTTGCAATATCATGTTAAAACCCACCATTCAAATCAAACGCAACCCTTCAATTATTCTTAGATACCTTAGAAGTATTGATATGCAAATCACTAATACAGGTGAAAGAAAAATCAAAGTATGGATTGTGTATAAAAGGGGTTTGGCGTGGGTTTTAGAGAGAGCCAAGGAAGAGATTTATAATTCTATGTAATAGAAAAAGGAAAGTAATGAGCTTTTCTATCACAAGTGCACCCGTATTTGATACTACTATAAGATAATTTTAGTGCTAGTTTGATGTGTGTAAGGTGGTAAGCTTGATAATGATGACTAAGAAAAAGATAGGGCTTATTAGGGCTATCCTTTGTCCTAGTCATGATACAAGTTGATACAAGATGCATGTATAAAGATATTTGTGAAGTTCTTAGTCTCACTTGGCTATCCTAGATCATATTACACGGATATATTATATGTATAAGTTGATATTGTTATGATCATTATATATAATGTATAAACTTGTATTATATAAGCATAATGTAGTATAGACTTAGTAAAAAATGTATACCTTGTACATTTAAGTTATGATTTGAATTCCTTCATAATGAATATGTAAAAAGATAAATACCTTGAAGTTTTAAATAAAACTTTAAGTATTGATTACAAATTTTTGTATGAAGAAGCGTAGATAAGTAACGTGCTTCGGGAAGGCTTTAAACGTACTTTCGCGAAACTTAAACACTACGTAACAATAAAAATAAAATGTACACATGTTAATAATTTTACCTATAAATAATCATATAACACTTTTCTTGATTGTAAACATTTAATTGTTTAATGCCCGTTTACATTGAAATGATCATTATTTTTTTTATCTTATGTTTACGCGATTAACTTAAACGTTTATCGTTTAAGAGAAAACGCGTAAAACCCCTAAAAAAATTGTGGCAATACATAATGTCGTACAAAGACTTAACACACGGGGTGACCGACACTTATCGACCATAAAGTGGCTATAAACGTTCAGCCTTGATAGCTAGCATGATAACTGTTATTGTATGAAAACTCGACTAATGGCAAATGTTTAACCCAACCATTTCCAAAGTCGATTACACAAGCACGTAGCATATCCTCGAGAGTTTGGATGGTTCTCTCGCTTTGTCTATCGGTTTGCGGATGATATGCAGTTACCATATCCAAACTTGTAACCCAAAGCCCTTCTGAAGTGACCTCCAGAAATTTGATGCGAACCGAGGGTCACGATCACAGTAATTGAAACAGTATTCCCTGCTTCGTGAACTACCACCTTTAAGGTACATTATTGCCGAGTTATCCATAGGACAGTTTCCCTCATTGGCTAAAATGGCAGACTTTGTAGTCGGTCAACAAAACCCAAATAGTGTCATATCCTTGTGACGACTTAGGAAGCTTCGTGAAAAAATCCATCTGATTTTCCACTTCCATTTGAGATCTCATGGTGTACTAACAAACCTGATGGTCTCTGATGTTCGACTTGCCCTTAGCACATCGTCAAACATTTGCTAACATAGTTGCGATGTTGGCTTCATATCGGGCCACCAGTATAGTTTCTTCTTCAATCCCGGTACTTTTCTCAGAACTCCGGATAATATGAGTATTATAGAGTATGGGACATCATAGCATGATCACAACCTAAGTCGACATAACATGGGGTAACCATCCTCCTGCCATTTTACGCAATAGTTCCATCCCACGAGTGTTTCCAACTTTCCGTTCTTAAGTTTTCTCCAGATCTTTTGAATTCACAACCAATATACCCCCAACATCCCTCCTTCTTAATGTTCTCCGCTTCTTTGTGCTTCAGTCTGAGCTTTCAAGATAAGTTTAGTAAGATCCAAGCCAAAAGTCCATCACTAAAGCCCGAACCCTTAGAGGTTTCCGTTCCTCTCCTGCCTCAAGGATCAGCAACAAACATTCGCCTTCCTGGTGATAACGAATTTCGCAATCGTAATCACTCAGCAACTCTAACCAGCGACGTTGCCTCATATTTAATTCCTTCTGATCAAGAATGTGTTGTAAACTTTTGTGATCAGTGAACACCGTGCACTTGGTTCCGTACAGATAGTGCCTCCAAATTTTTAGAGCGAACACTACTGCCCCAAGTTCTAAATCATGAGTCGTATAGTTCTTTTCATGAATTTTTAACTGGCGTGATGCATAAGAAATCACCTTTTCTCTTGCATCAACACAACGCCCAACCCTCTAAGAAGCATCGCATTCATTAGCAAGACATCTTCGCTTCCCTCAGGTAAGGCCAGGATTGGTGCACTGCACAGCTTCTGCTTCAACAGTTGAAAAGCTGCTTCTTGTTTATCGCCCCAATCAAACTTGACACCTTTCTGGGTTAGTTTGGTCAATGTCATAGCGATCTATATGAAACCCTATCAGAATCTTCTATAATAGCCGGCAAGGCCCAAAAATTGGCGAATCTCTGTTGGGGTTTTTGGAGACGCCCAATCTTTGATAGATTCAATCTTGGCAGGGTCAACGTGAATACCTCGACAGTCAATCACGTGACCGAGGAATTGTACCCTGGAAATCCAGAATTTCACCATTTTTTTTTTGTTGGGGGGGGGGGGGGGGGGTGGCTTGGGGAGAACATGGCGTACAATTCTTCCTTCTTAGCAATTTTTCAAGATCTCCTAAGATGTTTCTTCATGTTCTTCTTACTTTTGGAGAATTTTTAGGCTTTAACTCAATTTAGTTTCCCACACACTATAGATGACTACAATGAACAAAAAAGTTACATCAATGAAAGCCCAAAATGTTATGATAATAATTAAAAATTATTCAAATGCAAAACAAAAATTGAGACAAAGAAATGAAAATGCAAACTAAAGAAGTAGATTACTAAAAAGTGATTTGATAATTCGTTTATGGTGTAAAATACAGGACTATATCAATAGTCTTGAAAAAATCTCGGTGTAAAATTATGATGAATTTGAAATTCAAAAATTGTGTAGGTAAATTCTTTGAAACGATTAACATTTTAATTGCTTTTCAAACATATACGAACGAATTGGTCAAAGTCAGATGTTTCGTGCATTGGGGCTTTTAAACATTTCCTAACATACGAACGGATTATTTTCTCTTCTTTGTTGACTTTTATGAATGCCACGTGTCAAGCTCTGGTTAAATGTTAATTATAGAAAAAATTAATTAGAGGGAGGAAAAAAACTCTGTTTTATAGATAGATAGATAGATAGATATAGATATAGATTGTAACAATCACCTGATTTTTAGGCTTTAACTCAATCTAATTTCCCACACACTATAGATGCGTGCAATGAAAAAAAATCACATCAATGAAAGCCCAAAGTGTTATGATAATAATTAAAAATTATTCAAATGCAAAACAAAAATTAAGACAAAGCAATGAAGATGCAGACTAAAGAAATAGATTACTAAAAATTGATTTGATAATTCGTTTATGGTGTAAAATACAGGACTATATCATAAGTCTTGAAAAAATCTCGGTGTAAAATTATGATGAATTTGAAATTCAAAAATTGTGTAGGTAAATTCTTTGAAACAAAGAACATTTTAATTGCTTTCCAAACATATACGCACGAATTGATCAAAGTCAGATGTTTTGTGCATTGGGGCTTTTAAACATTTCCTAATATACGAACGAATTATTTTCTCTGCTTTGTTGACTTTTATGAATGCCACGTGTCTGGTTAAATGTTATTTATAGTAAAATTTAATTAGATGGAGGAAAGAAACTTTATTCTATAGAAGAGTATAGATAGATGTTTTCAATATGAAACTAATCATATCTATAAATATAAAGCTGCTTGCCTCATTTTTTGAAAGTGAAAAACTGAATTCTAACTACGAAAAGTATTTGCTAACTACTGAAGGTATTTTGTAGTTATAGAAAGTTCTGAATTCAGTAAATAATATGGAAGGATTGACACAAAAAGAGAAGGGTTGACATAGTTTTTCACTGAAATTTTTATTCACGGAATGTATTGAATAGAAAGTTTTGAATTCAGTAAATAATATGGAAGGATTGACACAAAAAGGGAAGACTTGACATAGTTTTCTCACTGGAATTTTTATTCACGGAATGTATTGAATTGTGTCATTAATGTACATGTTTGATTTTTATAATGTGTAGTTGTAACTTAAAAAACTGTATATGGGAAGGATCTTTTCCGTTGCCTATATAAACAAGAATTCATTTCATAAATCAAGTCTAATAGGTATCCAGAGACAAGGAATCAAAAAGAATAAATAATCTTCACACATATAGTACAAAAAGGCATGAGGCCGGTTGTGTGTGGGAGGTGGTAAAGAGATATGTAGATTTTGAAGACAATAAGGTATTTGCTTGATCTTCTTTCTTTCTTCTTTGCTGTTCTTCATGTGAAAATTTCCACTGGCTAAAATTGTTGTTTCTTTTCATCAAATACTACTCGAACCTTCCTTTTTCATTCAATAAAATGCTTTTATCCTTATGTTATAAGTTCCTATGTTGTAACACCTCCAAAATGGGTCGCAGCGGAATATGGGTTGGAGAGTGTTACTTCATAGATCAATAGCACGAGATATGAGAACGACCTCTATATGAGTCGTTTAAAATTGATACATTGGATTAAATAGACTTGTTTGTTACAATAGCCCGAAGCTTAAATAGTTCATCCATGAAAAGTAAAGATTTTAAGACATAACAAATATTCCCAAAATGTAATGCATCCAAATCTTTATAGTAATGACTCCAAAATGGTGACCACCAATGTATCCTTGTTTCTCGTACCTTATTGACCTGAGAAAAACATGCTTTAAAACGTCAACATAAAGTTGGTGAATTCACAGGTTTAGTAAATGTATAAAATAGGACCACAAGATTTCCAATGTAAGACATGTAACACATACAATATCTTAAAAGTAATTACGAAGTGCACTAAGCTCATGACACCGAAGCTCGACATATATGTATGCAATTTAATGCACAAAATGTGCCCGTGTAGATGTTCAACCCGCAACATCCAAATTGTTCCGACATGTATACGTTCGTTGTTTCAGTACATTCGAAACTGATGAGCGCTACTCACCCGAACGGGGATGTCAATCCCAAATAGATCTATTCATAACATTCGCGCTCGCTAACTAGCAATTGACAGTTCATGATAGTGGGCAATAGTGGGTTTAGCTACTTAGGCCAACTCGTAATATGTTTAAAAGAGTACTTGCGTCCAAATGTAAAACAATGCGTCCAAATGTAAAATGATGCATGTTTCTCACCCCAAAGTTGTAAAACAATGTAATTGTATAAAAGCGGGGCTATGAACTCACCGTAAGTGAATGATTGATTATCTAAATCAAGTAAGTGAATCGTCTCGGCAATTCGAATGCAACCTAATTAATTATAGGCCGTATGAGTATAATGTATTTCATATAATTAAAACATCACATGTCGTATAGTTACACCACCACCTAATAGTTTTTATTAATTCTTTAAAAGTTAAATTAATTATTAACCCGTACTTCGTTAAATTAAAGTATATATACTTGTACTCGTAAAGAAAATATTATTTTTATTTACTAACGCATCATTTGTAAAAATGTATGATTTAATAATGATATTTCATTATTAATTTAATTGTTTTATAAAAGATTGTATAAAAATAAAAGTAATACGCGCGATTTTTAAAACCTCATATCTTTATCGTTTCGACTCCGTTTTATACGTTTCTTATGTCCATGTCTTCGTATTAAAATAATTTATCAAAACATCATATTTATAAACCTCTGATGAACATAACTTTTAACTATTCATTACAGTTTTATAAAAACTGTTTTTATAGAATTAATATACGTGACTGTTTAAATCATAACTCGTTCATTTATTTCCGTTTCCTCGAGTTTCTTATATCCCTTGGATTAGTATTAAGATAATTTATCAAAATATCATATTTATAAGATTTAAACCCCTGATGAACAGTAATATTTACTGTTCATAACAGTTTGTTTTTATATAATTAATTATATACAACTTGTAAAATACGTAACTTGTTCGTTATAATTCCGTTTTTCGAGTTCTTTATGTCCGTGGGTTCGTATTAAGGAAATTTATCAAAATATTATATTTATAAAATTTAAACCTCCGATGAACAGTAACTTTTACTGTTCATTACAGTTTATAAAACTGTTTTTATAAAGTTAATTATATATAACTTGTAAAATTCGTAACTTGTTCGTTATAATTCCGTTTTTCGAGTTCCTTACATGCTCACGATCCTTGTAAAGAGTACTATTTTTATAAAATATAAAATATATGGTCTATGGTTCGAATCCAACAGTAGGTATTAAAATATAATTAGGGTTTTTAATAAAGTTAGTTTGTAATCATTATTGTTTAAAGACCTTGCACCATAATTTCACCAAGTGTTATACCGTATATATTACATGTATTAAGTCCTCTAAATGTTCATGTCACTTGTTCATATGAAATCATCAAACACTTTATATAACTTAAAAATGAATCTAGGTGGTGATTAACTTATACAACAAGTATGTACACAATAGGAAATGAATGAATGAACATGGAATACTTTAAATGGACCTTTTAGAAGACAAGTAGGATGATGAACACAAGATGTAAACCCTAACCAAGCCTTCAAAATCAAAACCCTAATCAAGAAAACCCTAAATATGTTTTCTTGATAATTCCTTGTTAAACCCGAATCCAAGCTTGTTAACACCTTGAGTAACCTTAGATAACCTTAGAATGAACACTTGAATGCTTGGAATGCCTTGGATGCAAAAATTAAATGAAACCCTAGCAACCAAAAGTGTGCCGTGGGTTTTGAGGTGAGGGGAGGGAGTTTGATGTATTTTTTTCTTGTAAATGGAAAGAGTATAAGCTAGTTACATATGACTTTCCTTTTATAGCACAAGCAAAACCCTAAACAAGCTCAAATGAAACCATGGGAGTGTAAGTGGTATAAGGACAAGGTCAAAAGACCTCTCCTCCTCCCTAGGCAAACCCACGGCTGAAAATGGGGGGGGGAGGTACATGTGACAAGCCAATCTCTAGTAACTTGGGTCCAAGTACATTGGTGTAAGATTTCACATGTGTAGAAAAGGAATTAGTGAAAGTTTTGTGTTTATTTCTCATGTATACATCCATGTCCGGTTTTAAGGAGATATAAGTAAGCAAAATAAGTAAATTTTGAGTATTGGGTATAAAAGTGGGTATTTGTTTGAGTGTAGATGGGTAAAGGTGCTTCCGGGTACGACCGAATGTAATTTATTGCGAAACGTAAGCGTTTTACGTAACCAACAAAAATAAATTATGAAAAGTTATAAATTATACTCCTAATAATCATATAACACTTGCTTGATGTAAACTTTAATTTGTTTGATGTCCGTTTACATTGAACGTTGATTTTTAGTTTACGCGATTTAACTATAAGTTAATAATTAAAAGCGAACGCGTAAAACTCTAAAAATAAATAATGGAATTTATTAAAGTTGTAAATAACCTGAAAATGAGAAATGTTACAGTCTCCACCCGTTAGGAGAGCCTTGTCCCAAGGCTCAAGATGCAACATTCTTCGAGGGTGCGGTTTTTGTGAAGAGGTGCGGATACTTTTCAACTTAAATAATCGTCTATTAGGATAGCAATATCTCATATTTTTGTGCTTCTAATATAAAAAATACGCTAGTAAGATCAAAGCTATAATCATCGCTCATAATTTGCACGTGTGAAGATATTCTTACAAACTTTAAATAATCATCTATTAAACATGAATACCTAATATTTTTGCACTTCTAGTATAAAAAATACGCTAGTAAGATCAAAGGTTCAATATTTGCTCATAATTTGCACGAGCAAAGATATTCTTATAAAATTTAAATAATTGTCTATTAAATATCAATATCTTCTATTTTTTTCACTTCTAATATAAAAATTAGGCTAGTAAGATCAAAGTTTCTATCATCGCTCATAAATTGCACGTGTGGAGATATTCTTACAAAACTTAAATAATCCTCTATTAAACATGAATATCTCTTATTTTTTCACATCTAGTATAAAAAATACGCTTGTAAGATCAAAGATTCAATATTTGCTTATAATTTGCACGAGCGAAGATATTCTTACAAAACTTAAATAATTGTCTATTAAACATCAATATCTCCTATTTTTGCACTTCTAAATATAAAAATACGCTATCAAGATCAAAGCTTCAATCATGGCTAATAATTTGCCCGTGTGAAGATTTTCTTACGAAACTTAAATAATCATCTATTAAACATGAATATCTCATATTTTTGCAATTGTAGTATAAAAAACACGATATTAAGATCAAAGCTTTAATAGTTGCCCATAATTTCACGAGCGAATATATTCTTACAAAACCTAAATAATTGTCTATTAAACATCAATATCTATGCCTTCCAACAGAAATAGATAGCCAGTAGAGTACGCATATGGAAAACAGTAAATACACTGATTAAAACTCCCAAGGGTTTGACCTACGGCGTAAGATTCGTCACCACTATCATAATTTGTTTCAGCCTTTTCATTGGCTGTCTCTTTTAATCTTGTGCAGTAGATAAGTTGGGTATTTCTTTTGGTCTTTATTTTGCTTTCTTGTCTTGCGACCATCTTTATATCTTCACACCAAATTGAAATACAGCTTTGGGCATTGCTTCTTTTTGCTCGTTGTATGTTGCCCACTCTTCTGTCTTAAAGTCCCACCTATGAAGCCGCCACCCCTTTGAGCTGCACAAGGAATCATTTTTCTATAAAGTATCAAACAGACTAATCCTAGACACGACTACAATAACTTCAAATTAGTCATTATCTAGTTTATCCTGTCAAAATTGGTATAGCCAACTTTTTATTATTTTTATAGTACATGACTCATGAAGGGTAAGGAACAGGGAAGAAATACTTACTCGTCTCCATATCATTTTGGACCAAATCATTTTCATAGTCACTACCCATCAAACTCATGATTATATTCATGATAGCACTGGATAGCATTTGGGGACACATTTCATTTACTAGTCATTGGACGTTTTTTTACACAGATGTGCCTAAATCTTACACAACATTGGACTTATAAGCTTCTCATTGATAAGCCATAAACCGCTTATGAAAATTAAGCATAAGCCCGAATATAAACTTAGAGACTGTTTGTTTAGCTTGGCTTCTCATTGTTATGCTTTGATTTTATTTCTATGATGACGTCACTTGATTGAAATACTAAGACAATTATTTAGTGTTATAACAAGATACGCGTGGCAACATAAAAAATTTTTGGGTTTATTTTGTAACCAAGACGAAACTGATACTAAGATAAACAAGTTAAGGCATACCTTACACAAATTAGATGCATCTCTAACTTGTCTCGATTCTCGTCTATAAGACCACTCCACACGGTTTGCTCATGGCGCTAATGTTGCTCGTCTATAAGATCACTTACTCTGCTTTCTTCAACATGTGTGAAGGCAATGGGCCAAGGACCATCTCTATTATAGCAAGATGTTCCAAGTTCTCGTGTATTTGGAATAAAGCCTCACCCTATCCAAAAAGATATACATGTGGGTATAAGCTAAGGGCAAAGATACAAAATAAAACTTTCAGGCAAAAGCTCCACCATAATGCATCCAACACTCCATATTATCCATTTGGGCTAACTCCGTTCGTGTCGATATATAACAATAGTTTAGTAAGTTTTGAGCAAACACAGTTATCATCAAAACATAAATTAATGAAGTCTTTTCTGTGAGGACACATTCGATCATGTACAAAATATAGGTAGAATCAGTACCTAATATGACTTCTGGAGCACGATAGTGACGGGTAAAGACTATGTAGCTCTAATCCTGACGGTCATATGTAGTGCTACCAAAGTCAATCACTTTAATTGCACTAGATTTCGGGACTCTCTTAGAGAAAGAGCTATCTTTTGGAGACCTGGATGAACCCTGCAACATATACAAAGAAACTATAAACAAAGTGTTGATACAAACGTTAGGTCGGGTCTTTCTTGGTCCGAATAGGTAGCTATTCGGGTATGTAGAGCCTTATTCTTGTATCAAGTGAACTTGTTTAGAGAACCCTGCACAAGGAAATAAACACCGTTAACCTTATCGTGGGAGCGGATCCCACGATTAGACTCCGGTGTGAGAGTAAGTATGTGGTTCTTGAGAGAGTAATCGAGTGTGTTTAGGGTTTGTAAGATACATGTATTGATGATAATTGCGTTCCTTTTATAGGCTGACTAACCCTTAGGGTTTCCGTAACTTTTGGCCCAAGATACGGCCGATATCATCGGGATTCAAAATTATCCTAACTGATTCAAATATGTAAAGCCTATCTCTTATTTAATTAGGTTATCCTTTCTTAAAGATAACTTATGCAGATACCGCGGTCATGAACAGTGTGTCCGTATCTGCGACCCGCAGGTCCATGAGGCCGCAACCGCGATTAATGGGTCGGATGCCCATTAGCAGCTACCAAGCCCATAATAGTATAAGTGGGTTGGGCCGGTCCATACTATACGTCATCATGTCCCCCCAGTCTAGGAATCGTGATCGTGGTCGGGATCGCGGTCACGGTTGCTAGACTACAAACGTCCAAACCTTTCTGAAAATGCATAACCGCCAAACTGAAAATGCATAACTGCTAAAATTACATGTGGGCCCCATAGCGGAAGAATATGATCCATTAAATTAGAAACGGTAAAAACGGCTGAGTGATGGGACAAGTGGGCCCCAAAATGATTCACCTTCCTCGCAATCCTGAACCGTCTAAAAAGGTAGTAGAGGACATGTGGCGAACATCCAACAAGGCACGATTGTCGAGGACATAGTATAAATAGGACCAGTAGCACTGTGCACATTTCTACAGTTTCCAAATCAAACCACCATCTTCACACACACATAACCGTACAAGGCACTTATTCCCACAAAATCCCTGCACTTCAGGTTAGTATGCCACGCCTTTTGTAAAAGTAAATAAGAATGGGTAAGGATACAATACAACTTGAGAACGCCGTATCGACCATCTCCCAAGAGTATCTGCTAGAGTTTACCTCCGAGTACGGCATACCAGAGGACTTACATCCGGAATTGCTTGGTCCAGAGGATACAATCGTGGACTTTTCAGGGGTAAAGTCAGCGTATACACCAGGTTTTTTGAGTTTGCAAATTTTTGCATCCCCATATCCCAATTCCTCTTCGATATTCTTGGTTATTACCAAATTCATTTGTCTCAATTGTTAGTGATAGGCGCAGCCAAAGTAAGCCACTTTGAAATCAGCTGTCGCGTCCTGAATATAATTCCCACACTTCCTTTATTCTGCGTCTTCTACGTTCCTTCGTACAATTCGGGGTGGATGCCGTTCAGCAAACGACCGGGGAAAAACACCCCCACAATGCTATACAAAACCCCTGGACTCCCTAAAAAACTGGAACAATCGATTTTTCTGGGTGGACGAGAGAGTATTCCCTACCGTTGTTGACTGGCGTATGAGCGCTCCAAAGGATGGGATGCCAACAACGAACTCTTATTCTGCGGCGAACGTAACAATATTGGACACACGCCGTACCCCTATCCAAAAACAACCAGAAGCCTTGTTATGCCTAGTAGGGCTGAGCCGAAGATACTTTCTGGGGGACGACGTGTACCCTACATTTCTCTATGACGATGATCGGGGTAGGTGTGTATAAATTATCATTTATTTCACACATATTCATGAAAACATACTAACAGTTTTTGTGTGAATGCAGATATGGATTTGTTCAACTTGATTAGTGCCCCCAATCCCACCAAGGTAAAGATTAGGACCCGTCCGCGTGCTGCTCATGAGGTGCCACTCTTAACTGTCACTGTAAACCATGTGATAGATATGGAGGATCCAGTTGTAATGGCGACCTCTTCAGAGACTCCCCCTGTAATGGAGAAGTCACCACTATACTTTTCAAGCAAAGATCCGCCCCCTATGATTACTAACAAGGGCGAGACAGAGGACCATGCTCGAGCTGTGGTGTCCCAGGAGGTTCCATCGGCAGAGAATATAGCGACCACGGAGGTTGTCTCAAAAGTGAATCTAGAAAAAGAGATAGCCACGATGAGGCCTCCGATCAACAAAAAGCGCCGCAAGAGAGATCAAAGCGCGATGGAGGCAAATGCACCTCCTAAGGTTTTAAGGAAAGATCATGCTTCCGTTCACCCGACGCAGGATACTTGTGGGGGGGAATCGCTAACTGCCATGGGAGTAGGTCTGGAACCCCCCCTCCCATACGCCTGTGCGACAGAGTGTGAGCGATCCGGACCCGCTATCGTACGCGGAGACGTAGCCAATCCCTGATCAAGATATTGCCTAGTAAGTGATTCGGTTCTAACGTATCCCTTGTTTGCTATTGTTTTTTCAAAGTGTGGTACTAACAAATCACATGTATCTTATGGTTTAAATGCAGATCTTCCAAGGGAACGGCCACCGAGATCCCCACTGAAGGTGTTGCTACTATAGAGGTAAACGTCCAGTTCTTCGTGAGGAGTCCCGAGTCAGGGAGATCGATATCTCAACCTGGATGGGGTGTGACCAATGATTTTCGTCTGGACACCCCAGAGGCATATCAAGATATGGTAGATCACACAGTGCCGCCGGGGTACTTCTCTGAGCTTCGCCACTTGCCCAATATTGAATTCTTGGCCCAGTATAATGTAAACCTAGCACGGCAAGTAGCTCTGGGTTCCCAACTGAAGTTAAGGTTCGAACAAGAGGTTAGGCTGTTAAAGAAAGCCAGAGCCCAGGTAGCCAGACGGAATGAGAGAATCCAAGTCAGGGAGGAGGAGATTAAAAGGTTGGGCGAAGAAGTCGAATCCCTCAAGGTTGTAGAAGCGGAAGTGCATGGTCTCCGTAATCAAACGAAGAACCTAGAGACCCTGCTGGAGGCTGAGGTTGACATGAAGAAGGCCACGAAGGCTAAGAATGCGGAACTAGCCAAGGAGTTGGAAAGCCTCCGTGCCAAGTTTTCAAACCTTCAATTAAATAACAATCAACTGTCCTAGCAAGTGTCTACCCTTCAAGTGCAGTTTACAGGCGAGGAAAGAATAAAGGTCGTGTTTAAAGAATTCAAGAAGTATGAGGACAACAAGGTTGAGCAGCGGTGTGCGGAGATGGATGCTCGTCCGGATAAGATAAGTGTAGATATTGATGAAGAGTTGTATCCGCACATGTTGACGGCGATCGCAGGTCGTCATTGGGTCATTGGGCACGGCCTACGCCTGGCTGTTATGAAGTACGCCGAATCTACAGAGATAAGGCAAGTGTTTGCTAATGTTGTGTCCGTAGGGCTTGCCAAAGGTATGAGCGAAGGCCTAAAATATGGTATAAAGCACAGAAAGGCTGGTCGTGACCTAGCAGATGTTGAGGCATATGACCCGGAGGCCAATAACAAATTAGTCAAAACCATCCAAGACTTGAAAGATCTAAAATATCTGATGGTAGACCAACTGGAGAAGTTGAAGGATGCCCCCATAGAGGTAATCATTGCATCTCTTCATTTGGAGAGTAATACCAGGGAGGATGCCCCTTAGTGGATCCGTGATCTTTGTCCGAGCTCCTCCCAACTAAAGATCCCCATATACCCTGAGGTACGTGCTCCTGAAGACCCTTGGGCCGTTAAATAAGAGGTATCGTTAGAAGATGCTATTGCGACAAATATAAGTCGGGCGGAGAAGAAAAAGAAGTGCAGAGTGGTTTGCCGCACTCACGGGATTGGTTTCGCGCACCATGCCAGGTCTGACGGTATCCCTGTATCAGTTCCTACCGTTGTTCCTCAGGGTCTTGCCATTTTGCTCGCGGATACTAGTATGCAGACTCAGAGAACTAAAGACGAGGTATCTCCAAGATTGCTTAGGTCCAAGTCTTTACCGCCCATGTATAACTTAGATTGGCCATAGTACCGCATGTGGTACTTAGACAAAAAATTTGTATGTAATATGTGCACGGGTTTCTGTGATTAACAATGTATTTTACTAACTCCTGATATATTTTGTATATACCCGTAGTTGTATTGTTTTACGTGCTCCGTGGGAGTCTTTTCGTATGTACCTAACATCTTAGGTATACGTAACATAAGGATACAAAATCTGTGGCCACTGAGGTTGCAACCCTCTTACACGGCAAGCGATTATTAGGGTGCTTATCCTATCCATCATATTGATTATGCATTATACAGAATAACAAGTGATTAATCTTAAGAAAGAATTACTTGGGGAAATTTTCACATAAAGAAGTTGCTGGGTTAGCTAGACCCGTGGAGTTTTATTAATAACTTAAAAACAAAAGGTAGAATACATGGATTATTTTATTAAAACCCCTAAATAAAAGATAAAATAAAAAGACGTAGACTTATCCATGTCGTAACTTAAAAGTAACATTTCTTGAGATTGGCAATGTTCCATGTCCGCGGAAGGACCTCGCCATCCATGGATTTTAGCCTATACACTCCGTCTCCAAATGCTTCCGTGACCTCATAAGGTCCTTCCCAATTTGGACTAAGTTTTCCTCTAATCACGGCGTGACTTGCATCATTGCTACGATAGACAAAGTCTCCGGGTCTAAAAGTAACACCACGGACCCTAGCATTGTAATACCTTGTCATTTTTAATTTGGCTTTGGCTTCACAAATTGTTGCGCACTTATATTTTTCTTCCAGTAAATCCAAATTAAGCCATAGCTCTTCATCATTATGTACGGCGTCTACTGCCGCGGTGCGGTATGTTGGCATTCCGATTTCCGTGAGTATGACGGCTTCCGTCTCATAGGTCAAGGAGAAAGGGGTATCGCCATGGCTGGACTTAATCATTATACGGTGAGCCCAAAGGACATAGGGAAGTTCTTCTGTCCAATTCTTGTTTTCCTCGCCCAGGCGGGCCTTGATTCCTTCACCCAAGCTCCGGTTTGCTCTCTCCATGAGCCCATTAGACTGCGGATGTTTCACTGAGGCGAAACGCTGTGCGATATTCAACTTTTCACACCAATCCTTAAATGGGTTGTCGCTGAATTGTTTATCGTTGTCCGAGATTATTTCTCCTGGGAGACCAAAGCGGCATACAATGTTGTCCCACACGAATTTCTTCACCTGATTACCAGTGATTGTTGCCACGGATTTTGCCTCTATCCATTTCGTGAAATAATCTATGGCGACTATAAAAAACTTGACATTTCTTGGTCCTTCCGGGAAAGGACCAGCTATGTCAATTCCCCACTTGTAGAACAGCCATGGGGCCGTGATTGGGGTTAGCGGATGCTGGGGGTTTCTTGGCATGGGACGATGTATTTGGCAATCGTTACATGCGCGTATCATATCTTGTGCGCCCCGATGCATGGTCGACCAATAGTATCCCAATCGCATGGCCTTGGCCACCACGGACCGCGGTCCTGCATGCATGCTGCATGACCCCTCATGTATTTCTCGGATCACATACTCCGCTTGGAGTGGTCCAATACACCTTAGCCATGGCTTTAGGAATGACCGCCTGTAAAGAACCCCTTCCAACAATTCGTACTGTCTGGCTTTGATACAGAGTTTGCTTGCCTCCTTTCTATCACCGGGAATGGTGCCATCTTTTAGGTACTCTATTATCGGGGTCATCCATGTTGGTCCCTCTTCCTCTACTATCGCCTCCACTTCCTTCTCTAGTATGGATTTGTCTTTAAGTATTTCAACCAAGACCTATTTTGATAGGTGTGCGAAACTAGTTAACGCGATTTTGCTCAGGGCGTCCGCCTTCTTGTTCTTGCTTCTAGGGACTTGACTTATGGAAAAGTTAGCGAAGCCACTGATTAGGCTTTTGGCCTTTTCAAGGTACTTGACCATATTTACTTCCTTGGCGACGTATGTCCCCAGGATTTGGTTTTCTACCAGTTTAGAGTCTACGCTTACTTGCACATTGCGCACACCCATCTGCGCTGCTATCCGAAGGCCAGCTATCAGTGCTTCATACTCTGCCTCATTGTTAGAAGCGGTAAACTGAAACCTTAGCGCATAGGTAAACTTCGTTCCTTCCGGGCTTGTCACTATTAAGCCAGCGCCTAATCCATCTACACATGACGATCTATCCGTGAATAGTGTCCACGGCTCCTGCGAGGTTTCCACAACTAATGTGTCTGGCGGATTTTCATCAGACTTCTCTCCAAGGAAGTCCGCCAGGATCTGTCCTTTCATCGACGTCCTTGGCCGGTATGTGATATTGTGTTCCCCCAGCATGACGCTCCACTTTTGTAACCGTCCTACCACGTCGGGACATGAAATTATTTGTTTGATCGGTTGGTCGGTAATAACCGCAATAGGATGCACTTGAGAATACCTTCGCAGCCTCTTGGCGGCAAAAACCAGTGATAGAACTAGCTTTTCCATTGGGGTATAGTTTAGTTCGGGGCCCTGCAATGCGCGGCTTACAAAGTAGACTGGTGTCTGAACCGTGCCTCTTTTAGTCATCAATACCGCACTAACAGCTTTGTAGGAGGCGGACAAGTATACAATTAGTTCCTCCTTTGGATTAGGTGCTACCAGCAGGGGTAGCTTTGACAAGTGCTGTTTTAATTGCTTGAAGGCTTGTTCCGCTTCTGGTGTCTAATGAAAGTCGCTCTTTTTAATGCACTTCTTCAAGGTTTTAAATAGAGGCAAGGACTTTTCCGCTGATTTGGAGAGGAATCTGTTCAAACTGGCCAACTTCCCATTGAGGCTCTGGACCTCTTTGATTGTCCGTGGGGACGGGAGTTGTAGTACCGCTTCTGTTTTGTTAGGGCACGGTTTTATCCCATCCGGGCTAATCATGTACCCCAAGAACATTCCTTCCACTGCCCCGAACGTACATTTTTTAGGGTTGAGCTTCATGATGATTTTGCGTAATGTACGGAACATTTCCTCAATGTCTCTTATCATTTATGCTTCCGTGTGACTATTAATAACCAAATCATCAACGTACACCTCTATGTTCCGACCAACTTGGCTGTCAAAAGCTTTGTCCACCAGCCGCTGGTACGTGGCGCCAGCGTTTTTAAGGCCAAAGGGCATTTTGGTATAGCAATATACCCTTTGGCTGGTGTGGAAAGCCGTTTTTTCTTCATCTGACTCTGCCATCTATATCTGGTGATAACCTTTATAAGCGTCCAAGAAACACTTAAAGGGATAACCACAAAGAGATTCAACTTTCCTGTCGATTTCTAGAAGGGGGTAACAATCCTGCGGACAGGCCTTGTTTAAATCCGTGAAATCCACACACATCCGCCAGCTACCGTCGTGTTTTTTTACCATTACTGGATTGGACAGCCATTCTTGGTAAAAAAAACTTCTCTCATGATCCCTGCCTCTACTAGTTTCTGTACCTCTACTTGGATGGCTTTCGCACGATCCGGGGCCTGGCCCTTTTTTTCTGTCGAACAGGTGAATATCCTTCGCGGATATTGAGTCGATGTTCCGCTACTGATCGCGGGACTCCTGTCATATCTGACGGCTGTCATGCAAATATATCTAAGTTTTTCTTCAGGAGTGAGCATAGATCCGTCCGCCCTTTCGCGGATAGCGTGCCTCTGATTGCTACTTCCTGATCCGGGAAATCCAGATGTGGGGCTATTTTAAAATTTTCATGACAGATTCCAGCCTCTTTGGGTATCTATTTAGACGATGTAACCACTGTGGCGCACTCAGCGGGTATCAAGATAGTGCTACGAATAGTCACTACTCCTCCGTCAACTGGGAACTTAAGCATTTCGTGGGCTGTGGATAGGACCGCTTGGATTTCTCGTATTCTAGGTCTTCCAATAATGCCGTTGTATGGTGATAATGACCTTACGATCATGAAATTCATCCATGATTTTGTAGAATGATCTACATCTCCTATTGTTACTAAGAGCCTAAGTTGTCCTAGCGGCCATATAGTTTCTCCACTAAAACCGGTTAACGATGTCGTTGCTGGGACCATTTGGTTATTGATTTCCGGTCGAAGCTGGTTGAAGCAGTGCTTATAGAGCACTTCCGTCGAGGAACCTCCGTCCACATACATGCGGTGAATCATGTGTCCGCCAATTTCTGCTTCTTTAACAAGCGGACCTTCTGTCCTGCTGCTGGTCGTCAGTGAGGGGAATGTAATTTCACTGACCCGTTCGAAGCTCTGAGTTATTTTTCTCCTTGTCACTCTATGCCATGGTTGTATCATATAGATTGCCATGGACTTATCTTTGGCCGGTACTTCCTTCTTCCCCACCTTTGGTTGTTCTCTCCCTTGCTTAATTTCTTTAATTAAATGCGAGAGCTTGCCTGCTCCCACCAATTCTTCGATCTACTTTTTTAACTACATACACTCGTCTGTACTATGTCCTTTGTCATTGTGGAAGTCGAAAAACTTGTTGCTGCTTCTCTTCTCCACCGGGGTTACTGATGTGCGCTAAAACACACATCATTTATAACCCGTAAAACACTATAAAATGAACTAAAATGCTAAAATATGCTTTATTATATTGCAAATATGTTTGTTTGGTATTTTTATGTCTTGCAGGTAAAAGGATTGAAAACGGTGCAAAAATAGGAATTATCGGGCTTAATTTGGTCAAGTTTAATTATTGCCCAAAGCCAAGATGAAGTCGTGAAAAGTCCCCGAGCATACCAGTGGAAAGAACGCGAGAAAACAAATCCGACGATGCCCTCGGATTTTAATGGGCCGGCCCGTGACCCATATTATGGGCCGGACCAGCCAAGCCCAATATAGCCTAACAAAGAAATTAAAAAAAGAATAATATGAGTTTATTGATATGGTGACGCAATCGTGACATCAAGTCACGTGTTCTTTAAATTAAATCCCAAAATAACATGTGACCTAGCACTAATAGATATGGGCGAATTAAAAATCGACGCGTGGCAAAGCTTTGTAATACTCATTTGATTTCAAAATTTCATATGCAAAGGGAATTTAATCAGTGGCCAAAAATTGTTGCGTTAGAATGAAGCATACTAATTGGACACGTGGTGCATCCTCAATGGCCGATCAATGTGGTGATCAGTGTGACGATCATTTATGCCCAATGATTGGCTAATCAAGAGCTCGATGATGAGGAAAAATTTACTAAAGTAACCTCTCACTTGGCTATAAATTGTATCCTCTCCCCCTACATTTGAAGGAGTTAGCTTAGGAGTAGAAAAAGTAGATTTTAGTTTAATTTTTGCTTATTTCAATTTTTAGCTTATTGCACCAGCTTATTCGAGCTTATTAGTGAAACATCTTATTGTAATCATGAGCTTAGTAGTATGAAATGAAGATTATGTTTGTTTGCTTATTGTTGGTGTTTATTTCTACTCTTTTTCTTTTCTTATCAAGTCTCCTAAAATATAAGCTTTTTCTTAGGCTTATTTGTTGAGCTTATTTACCAGCTTATTTTGAACAAGAAATAAACCGAATAAGCTTCATAAGAGCTTAAACGATTTATCACTTTTTGTACTAAATAAGTTTCGGTCCATAAGCTTTAAGAATAAGCTTAGATCTAACTTATTTTAGTATTTAAGCTACCTTTTTGTTTTCAAAAGTTTTTATAATCAGGTTCTATAATAGCTTATTCGATTAGTTTATGCTTAAAAGTCTCTAAACAAGTTTTTAGCTTATTTGGTTTTATGAAAACGAAAAGAAATAAAAGCAAAAGATGTTTAGCTTATTAGATACGAATTTAGATCATGATTTAGTTTAGAGGATCAGTGAGCTTGTTTCATTCCTTATTCCTTTGGCTTATTGTTTCGGTTAGGACTTATTTGGTTTAAGTATTTACTTAGGTTTGATTATTCGAATTTAGTGTAATTATTTGATTCGAAATGTGCTTATAAGTTTAGATCTCGATTGATTAGTATTCGTTGTAGCTTAATTTGGATTTGAGAAATGATTATTCAAGCTTGTTTTAGCTCATTTGCACAACTTGTTATTCGTGCTCTAATCCTTGCATATGGTTTGTAGAATTAACATTTTTAGGCCATGTTTGTTTTGGTTTGGGCCTCGACTGATTGGGCCTTTGTTTCGTAAGATAGAAAAATCAGAAATGTAGAAGTAGAGAAATTGGAAATATTTCTAGTAATTGTTTTTAGTTAATAGTTAACAAATTTTGAATTGTTTTGTTGTTTGACTTTTTGGTACCGGTCAACTCACGAGGCGCGGAGCTTAAGGGTTTATTTGGCTAGACCGAATTTGATTATTTGTTTTAGCTAAATAAATCGGGTAGTATTCATTTAGCTGTGGGTCTTCAATTCGGTTTCACCTCTTTTCCCTTTTTAATATATTAGTGTAGATTTATTTAATTTAATATGTTTTTATTTGCTTATTTGAGTAATATGCTTAGTGAGTAGATTATCTTATATGCTTGTTAAGTGTTAAATTGTTTAGTGAATTAAGTGTGATCATAAAAGTGAAAAATATTGATTAGTGATTTTTATATTACTTAGATTATTGTTTTGGTTATTCGAGCGCGCAAAAGCCGTAAGAGTAATTAGGCATTAATTTAGTAATCAATATCTTAATAAAAGTTGTTTTCAATATAAGCCAACGTTGTGAGAAGATAATTTGTTATAAATATATTGGTTAATCAATTAGGACTTAATTAATTAAATCACACTTAAGGATCTAAACGAATCACTTAACAAGCATATCCTTTATATATATATATATATATATCTTCGTTCGATTGCTTTGCTTATTTGTTAATTAGTATAATCTAGTTTAGTATTATTTTTAAGTTTTAAATCAAAAATCAAAATTAAAAGATATTCGAGCCTTATACTTTAAAACATTAACGTGGTTTTCAATTCATCTCTCGTCGGGACACGACATCCGGAGGATAGACTTTTACTTTTCCGAAAGTAAATTTTCATATCTAACGGGAAACTTTCTATACTATTACTTATTTGATATTTTGGGATATATATTTTTATATAGACTATTATATTTGAATCAGTTACTATAGGGGGTGGCGGTTTGAACTTTCCTGCTTCGGTCGCGAGGATTTCTTTGGGTGTTCTTTAAGGGGGTAAACTTGCTAGACCTCCGTCCATCCCTTGGCTGACCTCGGAAGTCAGACCTCCGCTCTGAACCATGCCGCTTTGACTGGTCTTGTGTCCTCCACGATGTGTGACCTTTCTTTTTGCTAGCAGCGGCGGCTTCTCCCCGTATGAAGGCAGTGGTGGTGATCATCGTTTCCTCCATGGTCTTTGGAACATGTTCGTTAAGGCGCTTTGTCAATTCAGGGTTGTTAACCCCATGCATGAATCTGGAGATCCGCATGCACTCGGGGGTTCCCTTCATGCGTCCGGTTTCCACCTTGAATCGTTCCATGAACTCCTCGATGGTCTCTCCGTCTCTTTGTTTGATATTGTGGATTTCGACAGGATCTTTAACGTACTTCTTTTGCTGCATAAAGTATGCTAATAAGGCTGCTTTGAGATCCTTGTATCCATCTATGCTCTCTGGAAGGAGCTCATCGAACCATACTCTTGCGGCTCCTATTAAGGTAGAATTGAACATATGACACCAGGTAGGCATTACCCAGCGTTCCACCTATGTCGTCGCTTGGAAAAATTTTACGTGATCCTCCGGGTACCCTGTTCCATCATAGGTCTTCACGTTGTTAGGCATTCGTGTTTTTCGTAAACTTTTGAAGTTGCGGATTCGGGTTGTGAATGGATCCACCTCTTCACATATCCAGGGCACCGCCAAGTCATCCTCCTCCGTAGACTTGTGTCTTTTTGACCTTGACTTCCAGTGTCCCCCATTGCTGGTGCCGCTCTCTGATACGCGGGATGACGGGGATTCACTTTCCCTCCCATTTTTCTCATAACGGGGGTGGTTTCCGTGGCCGCGGTGTCTATGTTTGGTCCCTGCCCATAGGAGGAGCGGGTGTTGTCATGTGACTCTTCGACACCACGGGAGCGATCTTTGTTCCGAGGACGATCTCTGTTAGAAGAGTCCCGCCTGCGAGGGCGGCTTTTATTGTGGGAAAGATCCCTGGAGTTTGATCTGTCCGATCCGGATTTAGTTGTGCTTGGCGAGTAAGTATCATTGAGTCGGTCGAATGCGCTCTGCCTTCGATGACCTAGTCGGTCAAGCACATGTCGCTCATTGTATCTTAAGCGGTCCTATACTTTCAGTCTATCTGGTGGATTACAGTACCTTGCGGACAAGGTCCTAGCGCTTGAGTTTTGAGAGCCTTCTCTTATTCTTCTTTTCTTGGGACTTTCTTCGAAATCCAGTCTAGCATGGACTTCTTTTCACTTGTCACGGTGAATCTTGTCCATAATGACCGGCAGGATATCCTAGTAATGCTCTCCACAGAAATCCTGGATATTCACCCTAGGTGTGGCATCCGCCTCTTTCGGCGTCTTTTCTTTGGTTGTAGGTTTCGTGACAGTAGTCACAATGGGGGTGGTATTAGCCATTGCGCTCATTTTCCTAAGAGTGATTCCTAGTGTTGGGTCCCACGGATGGCGCCAACTTGTTGATACAAAAGTTAGATCAGGTCTTGCTTGGTCCGAATAGGTAGCTATTCGGGTATGTAGAGCCTTATTCTTGTATCAAGTGAACTTGTTTAGAGAACCCCGCAGAAGGAAATAAACACCGTTAACCTTATCGTGGGAGCGGATCCCACGATTAGACTTCGGCGTGAGAGTAAGTATGTGGTTCTTGAGAGAGTAATCGAGTGTGTTTAGGGTTTGTAAGATACATGTATTGATGATAATTGCGTTCCTTTTATAGGATGACTAACCCTTAGGGTTTCCGTAACTTTCGGCCCAAGATACGGCCGATATCATCGGGATTCGGAATTATCCTAACTAATTCAAATATGTAAAGCATATCTCTTATTTAATTAGGTTATCCTTTCTTAAAGATAACTTGTGCAAATACCGCGGTCGTGGACAGTGTGTCCGTATCTGCGACCCGCAGGTCCATGAGGCCGCGACCGCGATTAATGGGCCAGATGCCCATTAGCAGCTACCAAGCCCATAATAGTATAAGTGGGCCGGGCCGGTCCATACTATACGTCATCATAAAGCACACACTAAAACACCACTATTAACATAATGGCAGTGGCAAACTAATAATACATACCTTGTAATCAGGCACCTTAACATACTCTCGCGACACAAGAAGAATGTTCTCAGGCTTCAATCAGTATGAATAAGCCGCAAGTCATGCATAACTACAATTTATTCAACATTAGTCATCAGTAACCTAACAGACAACCAGACACCTATGCTTAG
Organism: Tanacetum coccineum; assembly: GCA_026074375.1. Classification (NCBI taxonomy): domain Eukaryota; kingdom Viridiplantae; phylum Streptophyta; class Magnoliopsida; order Asterales; family Asteraceae; genus Tanacetum; species Tanacetum coccineum. The sequence continues at coordinate 85,425 of BQNB010000437.1, read as the reverse complement.
GCATATTAACTGCCAAAAAAGTTTTTTTACACGAAAACAACAATAGATATATGAAAAATAGCTGTTTTTAACAGACTCGTCAAAGCCACAAATAACATAAAAAGTAGATATAAGAGACTAGCTTAAGTGATTACTACACGCATGCAATACATTCCAAGAGTTGTCTACCAATCTCCCAAACTAGGTCAGTTGGAAATGAGCGATAATTGTTTTTGCGAAGAAAATCATATAAGCTTGGTCCAAGCTTCTTAAAAACCTGTTAAGAGGCGTAGTGGTCACCATCTAACCAAACACATAAAAATACCCTACTTTATACAAACATACTCCACAATATACTCGCACACACTCACAAATAAAAAAATAAGGGCGCATTTTGTTACGTGGTGCATACCACCTAACCGAGTCCATTTTCCCTCCTTCACGCACCAAGAATTTGAGCCGTTACACCTAGTGTTAGGGGTAGAACCTCATGATACTACATTGTTTAGTTTAAAACACCTTGTCAGGCTCCAAAATTGAAACATACAGTTTCCCCCTCTTAAGACAAAATCACCATCGATTTAGCTTTCTTTGTTACCTGACACAAATTTACCAATTTAGTCCTTGAATATATCCAGATATCTCGGTTTATTTAAAACTCAATATTTTATAATGGGCTTTCTAATCCATAAACTACAAAAAGCCCATACAAAGTTTCGGTTTATTTAAAGCTCATTTGTGTTATATCTCTATTGATTTTTTTTAAATGTACAAGAATTAAGAACACACGTACAAGCAGGGTTGTTACACAGTACAAAGTTTAAGGTATTTTATTCACAATTATTAATTTTACTTTGTTTGTTATAACCTATAAATTTGTTACTTATTGTCTCCCTTGTATGATTCCGTTGTTCATATTTTTATGGATAAACATAGATAGGGAAATTTAATCAAGTTTACTATATTACCCTTGTTTGAAATTATTATTACAAACATTAAAGAAGACTTTGATTAATTAGGTAAGGGTAAAACTGTCATTCTGCCAAAAAGTAAGAAAGAGAAATCAGTAGTAAATGCAGTTTTCTTAAACTGTGTGTTTTTTTGTCGGGGGACAATAATTTTGGGACGGAGGGAGTACTACACTTTAGTTTTTTTCTGACTTCTCAAAAGAGCTTAACGATCATAATAGTTGAAATAGCATTTTAGTTTTACTTTTTAACTAGTTTGGTGCCCTCGTGTAGCGAGCACGATATGTCAAATATAGTGAATGGAGTATCCTTTTGGTGAGAAACCCATGTCAACCCAACTCTCTCCGTAATTCCCTACCCGTTTAGTGGAGTCTTTTCACAACACTCCGAAAGTATATGTGTTCGTTGTGTGTGTCTATTAGGGTTTCTCGTAGCTTTTCTGCAACTCCATATTGACATCATCATTCCGCATGTATTGCTAGCTTTATAAAAGAAGCCTTCTCATTTTTGCACGAAAGGATCATTACAGAAATTTGGTATACTAAAGTACTTAAAAATTTGCAAAAAATATGTTAAAGTTATTGGTAAATGGAGGTTAATTTACGGTGGGCGTCATAGGGGTGTTTTTTGTGCTTACAGATAGGGGATTTTTTTTTAACGGCAAGAGAAATAGATTAACAAACTAGCAAGAAGCTAGAAGAAGTTACAAACAACTGGATAAAGCGTTACAAGGGTTACATATCCACTCTATCCACTTAATAGAAACCTTTTTTTGTCTACTAGAGATCCAATTAAATGACGAGAGCTTTACATTATCAATGATAATATGCTTGTTGGGTCTTTTCGTGGCAAAAGTCGTATCATTGCGGAACCTCCAAAGAAGCCAATGAGTTGTTTGAACAACCATGTCGAAGAATCTGATGGAGGCAGAAAGGATGGGGACTCTATCAGCAAGGTTTAATCCTTCAATAATGTTGGGAATTCACTTTTACGTGACGACATTACAGAATTACCATAGTTTATCATAGTCACATACGCGAGGACTAGAATAGGCAACTATGTATAGTTTAGAGGCGTATGGGCTATAAATACCCCTCTATGGCTTCCATAAAGGGGTTGAGTCATTTGGCATTTATTCCTCTATAGTCGAGATTAGCTCTCGTGGGGAGTCGCTTATTTGTGGTTCTCCAGATGAAGATATTGACTTTTAAAGGGAGGAGTGTGTTCCAACTAGTTGGGGGTACCTGTAATGTGGGAAACTTTTGGTTTATGTAGGAGCGCATCATTTTGACAGAAAAAGCTCTTGAATCATCAATAATACATTCCCACGAATCACTATTATCAGATAGACGGAGATGGGCCACAAGGCTGCACAATTCTGAAAGCTCGCAAAGCTCTAAACTCGACCGGATGGGCCTGCTCCATGCCCAATTGAAGATCAGACCTATTGGGGGTGTAAAGGTAGGGGCGGACTGTGAAGTAGCAGCAGAAGACACGTGGGTTAGTGGTTGGAAGGTTGGACAGCGGTTACAAACCAAGCAAGACGGGTTAGAATCCAACCGAAATAATCTTGGAAAAGTGTCTTTAAGAGGCGATCCTCCAAGCCAAGTATCTAGCCAAAACCGAGTACTACAACCGTCGCCAATCTTTTTCTTGAATATTGAAGGTAAGTCAATGCCAATCTTGCTGAGATCATCTTTTAGCTTGGCAATACGATACCATGGACCCGATTTAGATTTAATTAAAGAGGTATCATTTAGCCCGCCATCTACACCATGAATAGAACGAATGATCTTACACCAAAAAGCATGATTTTCAGTGTGAAATCTCCACCACCATTTACTAAGCATAGCATGGTTACTAGACTTGAGGGTGCCAATGCCAAGACCTCCATTTGATATAGAAGAAGTTGCTTTGTCCCAAGCAATCCAAGCAATTTTGTTCTCATCTGTAGTCCCACCCCAAAAAAAAATTCTTCTAATACCTTCGAGATTATTGATTATTTTGTTAGGATCTTTAAAGGTGAAAAAATAATAGACACTAATAATATTGGGAACGAACTTGATAAGTGTAAATCTTCCACCAAAAGAAAGGGACATTGCTTTCCAATTAGAGAGCCTCTTATTGAACTTGTCAACAAGAATACCCCAATTAGCACACCTTGACATATTCCCCCCAATTAGGAGACCCAAGTAAGTGCATGTGAACTTAGAAGGAAGGCAGCATATCATAGATGCAAGAGAGTTAACTTCCAAACTGGTTACGCCAACACCATAAAGCTTACTCTTGTGGAAGTTAATTTTGAGACCAGAAGTGAGGTTGAAGCAAGTTAAAATTCTAAATAAGTTCATTGCATTTAACTATGACCATTCACCCATAATTAGTGCATCATCCACAAATTGAAGGTATGAAACGTGTATGTTTGTCTTTACCCACTTTGACCCATAAGGTAATTTAGTTTTTTTGTTACAGGCGTTATAGAGGCAACATTGAGAGCTTCAATTCAATGATAAAGAGAAATGGTGAGAGGGGGTCACCTTGTCTAAGACCTTTTTAAACTTTGAACTCCTTTGTTGGAGAGCCATTTATGAGAACCAATGCAAAAGCCGACTTGAGGCAAGAGGAGATCCAAGTCCTCCATTTGTGACTAAAACCCATTTGTTCCATAATAGAGAATAAGAATGACCAATTCAATGAGTCGAAAGCCTTTTCAAAGTCGATCTTGAGAAACATGAGACGTTTCTTATATTTTTCGCCCAAGAGATGATTTCATCAACAATAAGAGGACCATCAATGATTTGGCGCCCTTTTATATATGCCATTTGCACCTCACAAATTACCGAAGGAATGACAAGGGAAAGACGGTTAGTAAGGATCTTGGCGATAATTTTGTGTTGACACCCGATGAGACTAATAGGGCGAAATTCACCAATAGTGAGCGGATCATCGATTTTGGGGATAAGGGTGATAAAGGAAGAGTTACATCCCCTAGGGAAGTAGGATGTGTTTTCAAATTCCTTAACATAAGCAATGATGTCATCTTTAATGATCTCCCAATGTTTTTTAATAAATTTGAAGGTGAAACCATCCGGACCCGGGGCTTTGTCCCCGCCACAATCCCAAATTGCGTCTTTGATCTCTTGAGGGGTGATGGTACGGTCAAGAAGATTAGAATCTTCAACCGAAATGTGCTTAAAAAGATTGCTAGTGAATGTTGGTCTACGGTTGCTGGTCTCTTTGAATTTAGACTCGTGGAACTGATAGATGTGGTTCTTGATCAAAACGGGATTTGTGATCCACGACCCAAGAATATTTAACCCATTAATTTTGGAATGATTTAATTTGGAGTTTAGCATTCCATGGAAGAAATGTGAATTCTCCTATCCATCTACAGCCCATCTAACCTTTGCTTTTTGACGAAGATCCATGACCTTTATACGTTCCAAGGAAGTGAGTTCTCGGACAATATCAATTCGAGCAGTAGCATCAGTGGGTGTAAGAGGACCCACTTCAGCTTTGTTGTCAAGGTCATCAAGTTTTCCACGTAACTTAACTGCTGTAGCAGACTCGATACACTGAATATCTGATCGCCACTTCTTGATGGAAGATTTAAGGTGCTGAAGTTTTGATTTGAAACTAACAGCAGGGTGCACAGTAGAATGGACCACATATGGAGCCCAACAACGAAGCACAAGGGGCCGAAAGTCAATGTGTGAAATCCAAGAGTTATACAATTTAAAAGGTGTTGGCCCGTAATCAGTGATAGAGTTTGATAGTAGTAAGGGTGTGTGGTCCGAGAATTCTCTCGTTAGGGCGGTGACATAGGACTATGGCCACAAGTCTACGAAGTGTTTAGATATAAGGATTCGGTCAATCTTGCTAAGTTTGGAACTGATGCTGTCCATTCTAGTGAAACGCTTACCACCCATGGGGAGATCACATAAACCCGAAGTAAAGATGAACTGGTTGAACACTGAAGCACCGGTTGCATCAAAGATCGAGCCTAAACATTCTGAAGCGTTTCTCACTTCGTTAAAATCTCCAAACACAATGGAGGGAATTTATGATTTGATTTAATTCTCGCCAAAGTTTTTCCTTTCTTTTATGATCTTGAGGTGTATATACCACTATCATGAGACAAGTAGTGTCAAAGTCACGCCATTTACCTGTGATTGCCACAAACCCGTCCCCCTCAATAGCTGAAGATGAGGAAAAAAATGAAGGGTCCCAAATAGCGATAATGCCACCCGACCATCTGCTTTTTTGGTGAAGTAGGCAAACTTGGAATTTTTCCATAATGATTGAATGAGAAATTTATTGTCATCTCGTGACATTGTTTCTTGAAGACCCACGAACTTGACTTTGTTTTCAATACAGAGCCTTTTCACCCAACTCCTTTTATGATCTTCTCCAATCCCTCTAATGTTAAGTGAAAGAACATTCATGGAATAATGTTGTCACCACGGTTAAGACATTGCGAGACTTCTTGTTCCATACCATTCATGGCAAAGCCTACTAGATTACCAACATTAATGGTATTGTTTACCTCATTGGATTCAGAGTTGTTTGATGCGGTGGGTTGAGATAGAATACGAGTATTGCATCGTAAAATTCCTGAGAGAGAGTCTGAGACTTCTAAGTCATTTGAAAAAGAAGTGTGGTTTGTAATAGTGGGTTGAGAAACAGTTTTGGTATTCACCTTAGCAGTTTTATTCTTTCTTTTTCTAGGTTGTGTGGAAGTAATATGGAGGGGGTTAAAAAGCCTTAAGGAGGAGAAACGTTTTTTCCTAGAGTTGGGGTTTAACATCTAGCTAACCAAGTAGCTATGAGTACGCAGCGGATGGATCTAGTAATAACATATAGTTAACACGTATACAAGAAGTAAATAGAAACGTACCTCTTAGCAAATTGATCTAGAAAACGAATAAGTGATTAAAACAATCACCTCTACGGTTGCTCACACAATCACGTCAACCGAATATGTTAAGCTTGTCTAGACTTAACTTCACAAACCGAATACCTTGTATTATAAACCGATTACCAAACAACTCTTGAACTTGTAACCGAAACCAAATCACCGAATTAGGGTTTATAGGAAAACCCTAATATCACCGAAAATCACTTGGACCGAATTAAGCAACCCGAAACCCTTTTTAGGGTTTTAAACTTCGAACCAAATAAACCACAAACACCATGTGTTATAATCTGCAGACATTAGAGCTATAAGGATCCTCATAGCTGTAGCTGCGTACTATGACTAAGAGATATGGCAAATGGATGTCAAAACCGTCTTCCTCAATAGACTCTTTTCGAAGAAGTCTATATGGAGCAACTTGAGGGTTTTGTGAATCCAAAATATCCTAACCATGTATGCAAGCTCAAGCGTTCCATTTATGGACTTAAGAAAGCATCTAGGCAATGTAATAAGCGATTTGATGATGAAATTAAGAAATTCGGTTTCACTCAAAATCCTGATGAGCTATATGTATACCAAAAAGCTAGTGGGAGTTATGTCGCTATCCTAATTCTATATGTCGATGACATATTACTCATGGGAAACAATATTCCAATGTTACAAGATGTAAAATCCTATCTTGGAAGAAGTTTTGCTATGAAAGATTTAGGGGATGATGCATATGTTCTTGGAATCAAGATCTACAGTGATAGGTCAAAGCGGTTAATTGGTTTATGTCAAAGTGCTTACATTGAGAAAATCTTGAAAATATATTATATGGAAAATTTCAAACGTGGAACGATCCCAATGCAAGAAAAGCTTAAATTGAGTAAGTCACAAGGTGCTTCAACACCTGCTAAGAAACAGCGCATGCAAAATGTTCCCTATGCTTAGGCTATAGGATCAATTATGTATGTTGTGAGATGTACTCGTCCTGATGTTGCGTTCGCACAGAACATAACAAGCCGATTTCAACAGAATCCAGGTGAAGAGCACTGGACTGCTGTTAAAAATATTCTTAAGTATCTTCGCAATACTAAGGATATGTTTCTGGATATGGATGGTAATTTAAAACGATGGCTCAGGGTTGCTTGCTACACGGATGTGGATATCTGACTAGGACAGGGGACTGATTTTGGGCCTTCCTTACTGTATGTACGACGTGTTTTACTTCTTGCGTGAGTTGGGCTTGTTGGTTCGGCTTGTTGGTTTAGAAGTTGAGTTTCTGGTATAATTGATGGTATGCTTTTTGTGGTGTAAGTTGTTGGGCTGGTAGATTTATTGGGCCTAGGTAACATGAATGGAGATGGGTGGGCTTCAACTTGGGGTTGTGGTGATCTACGAGGTATTCAGAAAGATGGGAAGATACCTTTTGAGGTTGACCCAGTTCTAACGCAGCCAAGGTTGTTGTCAGGAGCTTTATCAGATACTATGTTAGAATCTTTGTCTTTGACTTCTGCAAAAGTAGATGTAGACCCATCCTCAGAACATCCCACTATCAGGTATAGGACTTCTAAACCCATTTGTTGTATTCTTAAAGGGGAAACTGCCTCGTTTGTGTCATGTACCGTGTTTTCACCGGAAACTGCATCAAATTCGCCGGAACTTTCTTTATCACCACCATCAGTGGAGTTCTCATCATCACTTTGTTGTGTATCAGCCATTTCATTAACACCTTTATTTTGCCATTCATTAAAATCACCAATCACCGTGTTTCCCTCATCAGATGACTCAAATGCATACCCATTGAAAAACGAGTCAACTTCCCCATCAATTTCTGTAACCCGGATCGGGAGGACTTCATTGTCAACCGGTACATAAATTGTTTCATGTATGAAGTTTGGAAGTTTAGTGAGGATACAAACCTTACCCATGGATCTATTAAATTGTCGGGCGTTACATTCCTCCGGAATAAGAATATCACCCCAAAGTTTAGTAATGGAGGTAAATGGGTCCGAGAACCACATTTGAGGAGGTAGGCCTGAGATGGCAAGCCATGTGATGCGGTTAGGTATGCGGTAGGTGATATTCCAAAGTATAAGAGCTTTGAAGTGTGAGGCCAGGGAAGCGTTGGTTAAGGCTTTATCCACAGATTCTTGATCTGGGAATTGGATAAGAATGTGAAGGCCACCAATGTATTTTGTGGTGAAGTCGTAAAATTCTAGAATGATATGTTGGGTATTTGAGGCCCCATCAAGGGATTTCAGCTCGGCAAAGATAGAGTGATTGGAATTGCAGTTTTGGTCAACGGCGAGTGAGAAGTTTAATTTGTGTTTGGTAGTTGTCTGGTTATTAGTTTGTTTGAGTAGGTCGGCATATGTTTGTTTGCTGGGGTTGAAGGTGATGGGGTTAGAAGTGTTGGGGTTAGTAGGTTTTGTGTTGTTTTTGTGGGTGGTGTTGCGGGAAGACGACATCGGTCTACGTTGATGGTGGGCGATATTACATAGGATCTTTTGAGTACCTATGCAAAGGGTGTTGAGTTTGAGCTCAAAGGCGGCTGGGTCTACGATTCCGGTGAATCTAGCAAAACCAAACCTCTTACCTTGTTTGTTTCTTTTGCTCGCAATATAGACATCCTCACACAGTCCATATCGTGAGAAAACCTCTTTCATGACAACATGATTCCAGTTTGTTGGGAAGTGGGTGAAGTAGTACGTGATCATGTGGGTTTTCTGTGCATATATTTGTTGGATTGGTGGTAGCTGTTTGTCTTGGTGGCAAGTGCTGGTGAGTGGTGGCTCTGCGGTGTGATACAGTGGTCCATGCACCGGCTGTCATGATGGATATGGGTAAAGGCTATTTTTGTTAGTTTTGGTTATAAGGATGGGTTATTTTGTTGATGTGGCACTAATAATAGAATCATATATGTTGAAGTATTATTGCCACATGTTTTTTTGATTTTCGGTTTTAATTCCACACCAAGTTCGGTTAAACCTTTAAGGTTTTAATCAATCTCTCTTATTCTTCCAAGCTAGACGTTCAAGGTTTAAACACGTGTTGTTGGTTGCTTACCTGATTCAAAGATTAAAACCCTAACTAGGGTTTTGGTGCTTTTGATTTTTGGTTTATAGGTATTCGGTTATATTAGGGTTTTTAAACCCTAATTCGGTGCTTGGTTTTTCGGTTACAAGTTAAGTGTTTGTTAGGTAATCGACATTATACAAAGGTTGTTCATTTGTGAAGTTAAGTCTAGACAAGCTTACATATTCGTTGACTAACTTTTTAGAGGCAACCCGTAGAGGCGACATACTTTAGTCGCTTTATTCGTTTTCTTGATCATTGGCTAAGAGGTACGTTTCTATTTACTTCTTATTATGTGTTAACCATATGTTATTACTAGATCCATCCGCTGCGTACTCGTAGCTACTTGGTTAGCTTGAATGTTAAATCCCAACAATGTTTTATCTCCATATTGTCACTTTCAGTCCCTAGACCTGTTGCCATTGACATTGCCATCACTCGGTATATATTTCTCTTATAATAATTATCAGTACAATTTAGTTAGTTGCATAATGACAATCCCACATGAATGTGCATACTAGCAACTCCTAAGGATTCCTAAATTGTTTTGCATGTATTTCACTATGTTTAATGCTTTAAGCCGTGAATCATCATTTAGCAAACCGTTGGTGCAGTATAATCTGAAACATATTCTTGTTTTTCCATATGTCCTAAACGAATATCCAATGTCTTAATTATGCCTACATAATACGGGTGAGACTCATCTCCCGCACTAAAAGCATGTACTTCACGATATAATTTAAAATAGTCGTTAATTTATACATAATAGGCTCACGTATTTCTAACGTATAACTTGCGGAACTGACTAACATATTCCAACAACTCCCACTTGGAAGTCAGAGTAGCAGGCTACAGATATACTGATAATTGGCAACGTCTAGCAACACACACAATTACCTTTAGATTAGAAATACTTGAGATAGAGTTTCAAGAACAATCTCAGCTTATAATGTTTTTCTATTACTTGTCATTATCATCCCTTTGTTCTAGATACCGTTAAACCATGAATATGGATCCTAACTCATTCCATATAGTTTAACCATTTAGTTTCTATGTTATAGAAGTTATTCATGATCTACAACGTAATCAAGAAATCATCTGAATACACTTTGGTTCGACCACACAATCATCTATTTAAATTCTGGAGAGGCCCATGGTAAATCATTCAGCACAATCGCAGTGGAGGAACAAATTCTTTGTTGACTACAAGTGTTGTGGATGCTGCTTCACATCACTTCCAAAAATAGCCTTTATGACTACCTTATTCAGGATAGCGTTTGACTTAGACTCAAAAGGTGATATCCACTGTAACACCCCCATTTTTTACATATAGCAGCGGAAGCTAATCCGGGGTATTACTTCAAGGGTACAACAGTCATAATCATAGAAAACGATTCAAAAAGAGTCATTTTTGAAAGTAAAAGTTATCATTCATTATTACTTGCAGAAATTTGTACAAAAGAAGAGTTTCCAGAATCTAAAATACAACATTTGAATAATAACGGTTTTTCCATCTTCGTGTCCTCGTCACTCCGTGCCATTAGTTACCTGAGATAAAACATGCTAAAAAGTCAACACAAAGGTTGAGTGAAATCCATAGGTTTAAGTAATATAATTTGAATGCAAATGCGATATTCGGGTTACGTTGATATATACCCGGTATTGAAAACATATTATATTGCCATTACTCATAATCCGATCCTTAGTTATAATGAATAATATGCCCCAACGGCACCTTTGCCAAATACCTCGGATTTCTTATGATGTGCAATTGGTTATCGTTACTGGATACACCAACGGGGAGTCCAACCCAAATATATATATTCACAACATTCGCGCTTACTACGGAGAGTAATTAACGGTTCATGATTATAGAGGAACTTAAGGCAAAGAAGATACCTTTAGTAAATATAATTGAAATAACATGTAGAAATAATTGTATTCATGTTTATAGCATGTATCTCCCTCGCGGGTTTATAAAATAATTGAAAAGCGAGGCTATGAACTCACCTGAACAGTTATAGGGAAATTGATAGCTAATGTATAGGGAATGAAAGTAACGGCTTCAACATGGCAATCACAACACATGGGTTAATATATGCAAGTCTTAGTTTGATTGTATATATAAGTTTTTGGATATCGATGTTGGTTTTGATATAAAAATTATCATAACACCGTTCGGGCCATCATAGTTTAGAAGTCATTCAGTAAACGTTTATGGAGCTAGGGCACTTTAAATCGTAAACCCAACAACTCAGACAGAACGTAATACCAAGATGAAACTTCTTAATATGAAGCTCCCTAGTATTGTGGTATGATATGGATCCGGTCATGATTTTAGAAAGCACATTGAATGAATGATATAAAGGATTAGACATAAACAGTTTTTAAGCATATTATACCAATATCTAGAGATGTTAAGCACGAGTACGTTAATTAAAGTTATGTTTATATAATGTTATGGATATGATTTTTACACTTTATCAAAATTGTTACAATTTTAGACCCTTAGGTTTGAAAATTACAAATAGACAACTAGGTTTGCATTTTTAGACTTTGGTCCTTCAACTTTTATTGATATACAAAATAAACCTTGGACTTTGGAAAGTGACATAAATGATCCTGAAGTTATAACTTTGATAAAATGACATTTTTAGTCCTTTTAGTTATAAGTTTCTGAAATTTACGATATATACCCCTTGCATGGATTATAATTACAAAACATGTCCAAATTGCCATGCAAGCTTATTTTAATATTTCAATAGACATTTATAAGTTATAATAAACTAAAATAATGAATTAGAACATAACACAAGTTTAAATTTAGACGATAAGGTTAAGCTAAAAGTAAAAGCGGTCAAAAAAGGGTTCAAAATGAACATGCGCGGTTTTAAGGTTCAAATTCTCTAAATAACTTATCAAGAGTACTGATTTTTAACATTATAATAGCTTAATAGTGATAGATATAACAATAGTTTTACAAGTTTAGCTCATTAGTTACGTAAAAACATGAAATTAGGGTTTTAGGGTGTTACGTATTGGATCAAAAAGGCATAACACTTAGGTTTTTTAGTTCAAAGCTTTATATTATGATTTTATCAAGATCATATGAACATTATAACGTTACATGAGCAGATTATAAGCTTAGAGAACCTGGTTTGAGCTTATGGCTTAGGAATGGGTCAGAATCGGGACTTTCGGCTTCGCACGGCTAGAGTAACGACTCTCGTCTTCGTTTTCTTAAAGGCCTCCGCTTCTTGAATGTCTTTTATGATCCTAGGATCATATGGGAGCAAAGGATTGCTGCCTTAAGGGTTATAGTAAGAAGATGAGGGGTGCGAGTTGGAATGAACTACCAAGGCCTCTATTTATACCCATTTCAAGACTAGAAGAGTAAGCAAACTATAGGATCTGATATTGACACCTATAGGGTCTAGTAGGGAAGGTGTACAAGCTATAAAATGAAGTGTGGATGGTCTATGAGTAGCTTGAATGTTTGGGTGACTTATCTTGCTCCGCGGCTGAAGTAGCAAAAAACATGCACATGGTGCCTTCTTCTTGACCATGGGAGGATCAAAGCTACTTAGTAAGCTGCTACTATTGAATCAGAAGGTTTTTCTTGGAGGTCATTTGCACATGGTACATTTTAAATGGGACAAAATGAATTATGGGAAGTGGTTCGGTCAGTTTTTGGGCTGACGTGGTGTTCAAGGGTTTTTCCAAGGTACATTGTGTTTATAATAATTAAGGATAGATGAAATAGGTTATTAAGGTCTGTTATTAAAGTAATTAGCAAAGATTAGGAATTAATTTGGGTTTAAAACGGTTAAAACAAAGAGAAAATGGGGTCGCGGTTTGTTGTATGCGTTAGGTTTCATAGTTTCAAAGCTTATATTTCGCATATGAATGTAATGTAATTGTTAATATGTGTTCATGAGGCTTATAGTATTGATAATTAACGATAATTGATATGTGGCTTTGAATTGAAATGGTTCAAAATTGAGAAAATAGTCATGGTTTTGAGATTAGGGCACAAATTGAACCCTTTAGGGTTTTCTAGCTTGAATTTAAGGTACACTGTCAAGATAATGATTGATGATGATTTATAAACTCATTTTATGAGTTTAAAATGACTCTTGATTGCTTACTTGAGAATGGGATGGTCTAAAAATGAGTAAACGGGTCAAAATCACAATTAGGGCATAATTAGGGTTTTCTGGATTCGTTTCTTGGATAATTAAAGTAGAATGATGAAATGATGATGGAGTATGATTGAGGAAGTAGGTAAATTAATTTATTACAACTTAATTTAAGATTGGATTAGTTTATCATGTAAAAATCAAGAAACAAGTCATGGTTTAGAAACTAGCTCAGTTTTAGGGTCTAGGGTTTTGAATTAGGGTTTTGAGTGCAAAAAGATGTATGAAAGCTTATGTAAGTAATAATTAGGGTTCATATATTTTAAAATGAGTATAGTAGCTTTATCAAAGTATAGTGAAGAATGAGGGATGAGAACGTAGGTAAAACGCTATTATAGAGATCAAGGCTTAATGACTTGTACATTGAGCTTTTAGAGACTTGTACTTTGAGTTGAAGAGATTTTATATTTTAAATGATATGTTATATTGCTTGTACATATTCTTTAGTAGCTTGTGCATTCACTTTAGGGGTTAACCCTTCCATGATATTAGGGTTTAGGGCATCCGATAATGGTTTAAAGCCCGTTTTAAATGATTTTCAAATGGTACCTAATTAGGAAATAATGTACCTTGGAAATAATGATATATTTGATATTTACTTGACACTTTATGATGTTTATTGCTTGACATATATGAAGATAGATTCCATATGGAAGGTTGCCTGAGTCCCGTTAACATATTTATGCATATAAATTGCATATTGAATAATTTCAAAGTAATGTACGTAAAAAAGCGAAAAAATTCATGAAAAGGTGAGTTCATATATAATTGATAGATTGTACATCATCTAACTTAATAGATGGATTCTTTACATATATGAAAAATTGCGGTGTTGTTATAGTCGTCCACCCCTTACAAGAAATCTCGTCCGAGATTTAATTTGAACTTGAAGTGGAATGAAAATAGAATGAGGATATTTGGCACGAATTTCGTCTTTCACGTTCCCATGGTAAAATCTGGTCTACTTTTAGATTTACCATCTACTTGAATTTATAAAGGAAATACGAACTTCGCTTGAGTTTCCATTGATTTCACGGCCCCATAACTTCACTGGTTCGAGTCTACAAGTTGAGCTTTATGTCGTCGGAGTTGAAGTTCTTTTATTGGAATAATAAGAGATTCGTCGGATAAAAACACCTTCTGAGATTAAACTAAAAGTTAGTGTGGAATACTACTAAGCGTTTTAGGAACTCAGTCTGTATGCCACACCCAATTCGGGCAAGGATTTGGGAATGGGTTCAATGTTTGGGGAGTAAGCTTTCATCTTTTCCGATTCGAAGATTACCCTGAGAGGATACTTTTCAAACAGAACACGATCGCCATCTTAAATGCTAAAGGCTTCCGTCTCTTTTAATGGCAAACTTCTTGGTTGATACTCTTAACAGTTGAAAGCGTTGACGAATTTGTACGATCTTTTCAGTGGTTTCTTGAATTATTTCTGGTCCTGTGAGTTGAGGTATCTCAACTCATCCTCAAACAGGTGATCTACACTTTCGTCCATAAAGTGCTTCGAACGGTGCTGCCTTGATACTGGCATGATAACTGTTGTTGTACGAAAATTCTACCAATGGTAAATGTTTATCCCATCCTTTTCCGAAATCTATGACACAAGCTCGTAGCATGTCTTCGAGTGTTTGGATGGTTCTTTCACTTTGTCCATCGGTTTCAGGGTGATATGTTGTACTCATGTCTAATTGAGTACCTAAAGCATTTTGCAATGACTGCCAGAATCTGGATGTGAAATGACTGTCACGATCCGAGATGATAGAGATTGGCACGCCATGTCGAGAGACTATTTCTTTGATGTATAACCTCGTAAGAGTTTCCATACTATCAGTCGCTCGAATGGGAATGAAATACGCGGATTTGGTAAGACGATCGACGATGACCCAGATGGTGTCATGTCCAATTGAGGTTTTGGGTAGCTTTGAAACAAAATCCATTGTTATTCTTTCCCATTTCCACATAGGAATTTCCGGTTGTACCAATAAGCCGGATGGCTTTTGACATTCTGCTTTAACTCTAGAACATGTCAAACATTTGCTAACATATTCTGCGATGATTGCCTTCATGTTAGGCCACCAATAGAGTTCCTTTATATCATGGTACATCTTATCAGAACCCGGGTGAATAGAATATTTGGATTTATGAGACTCGTGCATGATTAAGTCTCTTAAACCGCCAAAAAGTGGTAACCAGCTTCGGTTTTTGATACAACGAGTTCCATCAGGACGAATTTCAAATGATTTATCCATTCCTCGTAGGTTCTCGTTTTTGACATTTTCTTCTTTGAGGGCTTCATTTTGGGCTTCGAGGATTTGAGATGGTAATTTTGGATGAACGGTTAAGATTAATGCTCTGACTCGGAGGGGTTTGATTCGTTTCTTTCGACTTAAGGCATCTGCTACAACATTTGCCTTCCCGGGATGATAACAAATTTCACAATCATAATCTGCGAGTAGTTCTAACCATCGGCGTTGCCTCATATTCAATTCTTTTTGACGAAGAATATGTTGAAGGCTTTTGTGATCAGTGAAAACTGTACACTTTGTACCATATAGATAGTGTCTCCAATTTTAGAGCGAATATTACTGCTCCTAATTTGAGATCATGATATGTATATTTTCCTCATGAGGTTTGAGTTGTCGGAGATGCATAAGCAATAGACTTTTTCTCGTTGCATTAGTACTGCTCTTAACCCTGAAGAGATGCATCCAGTAAACCGACAAAATTATCGCTTCTTCTGGTAATGCTAAGATTGGTGCATCACAAGTTTTTTGTTTAAGAAGTTTAAAAGCTTATTCTTTTCTTCGTTTCCAGACATAATTCTTGTTTCTTCCTGGGTTAACTTAGTCAAAGGCTTTTGCAATCTTTGAAAAACTTCGATAAATATTCGATAATATCCGCGATCCTAAGAATTGACGTACTTTCTATGGGTGTAGTGGAGATTCTAATTCTTAACGCTTCGATTTGGCAGGTCAACAGTAAAGTCCCTTGATTATCGATGAGATGACCAAGAAATTGCACGATATGTATCCAGAAATCACATTTAGAGAACTTGGCATACAATTTCTCTTTTCGGAGTAATTCTAAGATTATTCTGAGATGACTTGCATGTTCTTCTTCTTGCGAGAATAAATAAGAATATCAATCGATGAACACAATAATCCAAACTTATCCAGATAAGGTTTTACAAACACGATCAAAATCATTGAATACAGCAGGTGCATTTGTTAAACCAAATGGCATGACTTGGAAATTCATAAATCCGTATCTCGATCTGAAAGCGTTTAGAATATCTCCTTCCCCTACTCTCCGTTGATGATACCTGATCTTAAGTCGATTTTTGAGTAAACGTTGAACCTTGAATTGATCGAATTATCATCGATCCCTGGGCAATGGTAACGATTCTTTATAATAGTTTTATTCAACTCTTGGTAATCGATACACATTCTTAAAGATCCGTCTTTCTTTTAACAAATAAGACAGGATGCTCCCAAGGCGATGTACTTATTCTAATGAAACCTCGAGTCGTTTAGTTCTTGAAGTAGATTAGATAAACCTGCATTTCTGAAGGATCCAATCCTATAAGTTTTCGAGCTATAGTCCCTGCGCCGGGATTTAAGTCGATTTTGAATACTACTTGGCGAATGGGAGTGATACCAGGTAATCTTCAGAAAGACATCTGGGAATTCTTTAGCCACGGGAATGTCTTCGAGTCTTTTCTCGTCTGCTTTCTTCTCCACAACTTGGATCATAAAAACTTAACAACCTCAGGATATATACTTTTCGGTTTTTATACAGGATATGAGATTTAGTCGAGTTTTACTTTGATCACCTCGAATAATTAGAGTTTCACCGTCGATAGGAATGTGAACAACTTTCTCATCACAGAGAATTTTGGCACGATATTTGGATAACCAGCCCATACCAATGACTATGCCGAAACTACCAAGTTTAATTGGAATGAGATCGATTTCAAAAGGTTGATTTAGCAAAGTTAGAGTACAGCCTTTAATAACAGTGTTTGTGCTTACTAAGTTTCCGTCAGCCATTTGGATATTATAAAAGGTATATATTGTAATAGACGAAATATTTAGCATAGAGGCAAGCGATAAGGATATAAAACTTCTATCAGCTCCAGAATCAAATAATACCATGACTAAATGTTGATTTAGGAGAAACATACCCTTAATACGTTTGGGTTTTGTTGGCATTCTTATCTCTCAGCCATTAGGCTCATCCTTGGCATTAACTGTTGGTCACTTTATGGCATTGATTTGTGTAGTGTCCATTCTCACCACAGGCATGGCAAACCACTGTCTCTCACTGGGATTGATTACTCCTGGTGGCTGGCTTCTTGCTTCGGCAGTTCTTGCTTAGATGGCCCATTCTGTTGTAATTATTACACCTACCAGTACAGGGTCCGGTGTGATGGTAATTGCACCTTTTACACAGAGGGAGATCTCCGGCATACCTACCGTTTTTTGATGAAGTAACAGCATAGGATCTACCAGCTTCTTGCCTTTGGTTTTGTTGTCGACGATTATTGTAACGATTGTTGGTGTTGCGATAGTTGATGCGGGAATTGTTGTTGAAAGTTCTTCTGTCGTCAAACTTTCTTTTGTTGTCACTCGATACTTGCATTAGAGCATACTTAGTTACTTGATCCATTAGCCTTTGGTCTATGTTGATGGCTTCCTCTAAAGTTTAAGGTTTAGAGGCAGTAACATTTCCTTCAATGCTTCGAGGTAGACCTCCGATAAAAGCTTCCAAGAGTTTCTCATTGTTTGGCACCATGTTTGGACATAGAACCGTTAATTCTTGGAATCTTCTAACATAGGGTTTAAGATCATTTCCCTTTACACTCAGATTGTAAAGTTCCTCTTCCATCTTTTTGATTTCAGTCCGGGGACAATACTTATTCGTCAGAAACCTTTTTAACTCAGTCCAGGTGGTTTGATTAGCTTGCTCTATTCCCATAGGTTGGGCATATGCATTCCACCAGGATAAGGCATCGTCAGTTAAAGTACCAGTAACAAATGTTACTTGCTTTCTTCAGCACACCTCTGACGAAGAATACTGTATTCGTCGTTCAAACCCAGCGAACAAGGCCTACTGCTCCTTCTATACCATTGAGGTAGAAAGGTTTGACAGACTGAATAAACTCTTTGAAATTTTCCTGTTTTCACTGCAGAGTTCCAGTAAGATTGGTGATCTTTCGGATTACATGTCCATTTGTTACAGCTTGATCTTCTAGAGCCTGTGGAGACACTGTCAGCAAACTATCTTTCTGAAGGCGTCTTGAGTCATAGCCGGTGATTCTGATGTTGATGCTCTTTTTGGAGGCATTCTATCAACAAAAGATAACATGCAATAAGAATGATAGAGTAATTGCTCAAAATTTTTTAAAGAAAATACTCAGTTAAACTTTAATCATATTTAACAATAAAAGATATTGAAGCTTTGGATATAGGTTTATGGGGATAATGATAAATAAAATAAGGCGTAAATAGATGGAATGATGGATGAAGGAATGATGAATAATGAATGAAGGGATGAATGATGAGATCAGATAAAGTCAGGAAAAACAACAAGGAAAGAACGGGATTGCCTTTATATAGAAAACTTGCCTTTTTACTGTACATAAGTAAGATATGACAAGTGTTTTTATTATACACACATCCCGTTGCTAGGTAAAGTAAAGACTGGAATTTACACTAGAAACTAGATGATCACTGAATGCGTTTGGAGTTCGAATGATAGAAGTTCATGAGTTTCTTCCAATGTCTTATTGGTGATGAGTTCCATAATCATTGATGACTTCTGCCATTCAGCGATTCTGTACCGAACTAAGGTGATCCTATGGTTGGATCCCTATTTGCTTTCTCTGGAGTTTAGTGATTCCTAGTATGACTTGCTGGAGTTCTGCTGCTAAGGCCGTCAAAAACACGTTCGATGATTGATTGTTCTTTTTGTGTTTTATTTTTGGGTGGTTGTTTTTTTTCTCTACCGAGACCTTCGATGCGTTTCTATATCTGTTTAAAATGTTCAGAGGATTTCTTTCCTAGATTAATTGGGTATCCTGAATTTGCCTTCTTCATTACGTTTGATATCTGATTTCCCCGGGAAGTTTTTCACCAATCTCAAGAGCTTGAGGAGGGATGTTAAATGGAGAAACTGCATTGGTGAAGAATCCTTCTGGGAGAAAGAATTCTGAGTATTAGGAGTAGATTATTTGGATGTTGGTTTTCCATTATAAAAGCTTCTAAACTTCTTGGTATTATTGTCAGGGAGATAGATTGATGAAGCTAGTGGGACAATTCAAATAATTGGAAGCAATGGAGTAGGTTTTTCTGGAGAGGCCGGGACATAATCCGGAGAAATTGGAGGAAGAAGTTTTGGGAAATAAAATGAAAATGGCATTTTCCAAATAGAAATAGGACGATCGGGGAAGAACATCTGTTCTGTAATAACCCACGATAAATAATAAATTAATATCTAGTAATATAATAGTTATGTACCTTTACATACCATTCCGAAAGATATAACAGCACGGAGGACTTTCTTTGATGGAAAAAGAAAAATAGTTATAGTTAAGGTTCAACCTTGTTCTCTATAACGTAGGCTCTGATACCAAATCTGTAACACTCCCAGTTTTATACATATAGCATCGAGCTAATCTGGGGTATACTTCAAGTGTACAACAGTCATAATCATAGAAAACGTTTTCGAAAAAGAGTCATTTTTGAAAGTAAAGTTATCATTCATTTATTTCATCAAAATTTGTACAAAAGAGAGGTTTCCAGAATCTAAAATACAACATTTGAATGATAACGGTTTTTCCATCGTCATGTCCTCGTCACTCCGTGCCATTAGTTACCTGAGATAATATACCTTAGGTTATATTGTTGACATAATTTATTATTGATATTAGCTCATGAATCCGATGCCTTAGGTTATAATGATAATAGTGCTCTTGCGGGCACCTTTTGCCAAATACCCCTGATTTCTAATGATGTGCAATTGGTTATCGTTACTGGATACACCAACGGGGAGTCCAACCCAAATATATATATTCACAACATTCGCGCTTACTACGGAGAGTAATTAACGGTTCATGATTATGGGGACTTAAAGGCAAAGAAGTTACTTTAGAATTAGTAAATTGAAATAACAGTATGAAATATTGCATTCATGTTTATAGCATGTATCTCCCCTCGCAGTTTATAAACATAATTAAAAAGCGATGCTATGAAACTCACCTGATACGAGTTATGGGAAATTGGATAGCTAATGTAATAGGGAATGAAAGTAACGGCTTCAAACGACAATCACAGACAACCAGGGTTTAATATATGAAAGTCTTATTTGATTTATATATAAATTTTTTGGATAACGATGTTGGTTTGATATAAAATTATCATAACACCGTTCGGGCCATCATAGTTTAGAAGTCATTCAGTAAACGTTTGTGGAGCTATGCACAATTAAATCGTAAACCCAACACTCAGACAGAACGTAATACCAAGATGAAACTTCTTAATATGAAGCTCCCTATTATTGAGGTCTGATAATTGGATCCGGACATGATTTTATGAAAGCAACATCGATGATGAATGATATAAGATTAGAACCATAAACAGAGTAAAGTATTCAAATCAATATCTAGAGATGTTAAGCACGAGGAGCGTTAATTAAAGTTATGTTATATAATGTTTTGGATATGATTTTACACTTTTTCAAAATGTTACATTTTAGATACTGGGGTTTGGAAAATTGCAAATAGACCCCTAGGGTTTGCATTTTTACGACTTTGGTCCTTCAACTTTTATTGATATACAAAATAAACCTTGGACTTTGGAAAGTGACATAAATGATCAGAATGTTTTCTCTATAATCCATGGCCAGTTCACGTGATGTGGAATGGAAATTGGCTGATGATGCACTTAGATTCTCAAACAGAAGGCTATTTTTATAAAGTAGATCTTGAGAAGAATACCAAAGACAAACTATGCTCATCCACGGGTGCAAATATTCCTAGACGTGGTGATACAAGTTTTGATATCTATGTTGGGAAATACCTTGAGACGTTTGTATCGCCAAATCTATACATTAAGTAAGAGCTCTCTGATTCTAACTCTCATAAATACCATCTTACTTGTCATGTGTGTAATGAACTATTCACTTTTACCTACTATTATGTTTTAAAAGATATGATTGTGCTAACTAACATTCTACTAGACGAAATCAAATGTTGAAATAGTACTCAACAACAAATAAATTACTTCAAACAACTTACAGATATAACGATGAAGTATCGTTAATTTTGTCATGCTCGTTCCAAATTCAAATATAGTCACACATACCTTTTCCAGTTTAAGAAATGTGTAACTGACTTTTGTGCAGGGCTCTTGTTTAAACCGATAAGTCATCATGAATTTGCTATCTTGTCCCGTTCAATAGACCAACAATGCTAGAAATTTTACACTGTTCTTACGTGAAATGTGTGTCACCCAGAGGTAAGTTTTGCAAAGTAGACATGCAGAAATTTATCAAAAAAATCATGTTTGTATACAGCTGATAGCATAGTTGGACATGATGAGGTTTCTCTCATGCAACTTGTGTCACTCAATGGATCACTGAGACTCCTAATCATTCTTTGCTTAGATCAAATCTTTATATTTCCTTTTTTACTCTAAAATTTGATGTGCCCACCAATTTTTGTTTTCAACAAGCATAACAGAACATGTTCAGAATTTAAAATATATATATATATACAAAAAAAGAGTCTTTATGAGACATCAATGATGTGATTAACTTATTTTTCAGAAGAATCTGATAAATGATCTCGATGTATATCCTGAAGCAGAGACATAAGAACTAATAATACTCGCTACAAATATATATTTAGGCATTTGGTGATACAAAAGTTTCATGGGAATGCAAAAGCATATTATATTTGTTGGAATTTAAAAACCTGTTAACCATTAACAACCACGAGTACGCAGCGGATATGGATCAAGTTTGGCATATACGATTAACACACAATAAACATAAAGAAATCATACCTCTTGAAGAATCAAATGCTAATGAAACAAAGTGGTTAAGATTACCACCTCTACGGTTGCTCACACAACACGTCAAACAAACACGCAACAATGCTAGTCGTTACTTCACGAATAAACAACGGAACACGATGTTCTTGCTTTTGAGTTTATACGATCGAATCCACATGGGGAATTAAACATTGATCGCATATATATAAAGAAAAGTAACCAGTAGATGCAAATTAATATTGTATGCATGAGAGTATTGGCATGCATACGAATATAATATATTTGCATATCTAGCCTTTCTTCTGATTAGTCGAACAAAACAAGACTAACCTTTTGGGTTTTCTTTTCTGCCGACATAAGTAACAAAAGAGAATAAAACCATGCATGCATAATCACACATGTATTATAAACGAATGGGAAAAGATACCAGACATGTAAATTCTCATGAAATTTATACGTATGAATCTTTAGAGTTTTCAGTTGTGTCGTATGAGTTTTGTGTCATAGATTTGATAAGGAGAAGGTATGGGGTGTTTATATATCACCTCAACTAGATAACTCTAAAACCTTGAAGATAATCTTCAAGACTTTTAGCTTATCACAACTCTTCTATCTTATCATAAACCCTCATCATTATCACTATAATTTGCACACAAATCCCTTTCTAGAATCCTCCAAAATCTGCCACTTTTGGGAGGAGGACAAGAGTTTCCGTTTCGTCCATTTAAGCCCTTCTCTTTTTATTTAACGGATATATAAAGTTAGTTAAGCGTCTAACGGAAACTAACGACCGTTTAAATATATTTTGTGAAACATATTATATATTTAATAAATATAAACAAGTTACATAAATTAAATTATCATTAGTAGTAAATGTTCTCTTCGTGTCATTTAGTCTACCATTTTTCTTATTAACTCTTTTCCCGTGTGTGCCTCCCAATAGGCTACACATTTTCTAGTTGTTATAGGTGCTAATCACAACTATCATAATCCAACGCTCACTTTGGGAGTAGTAGGAGTAGCAGGCTCTCAACATTGGCCCATCTCTATACAACGTGGTAACGTCTAGCAACACTCACATTCGTTGTTAACAAAACTAGAAATGTCTTGAGATCAGTCAAAACATTTCTCAGTAGCATGGTCTATGTGATCTATTGCTATAAATCATCCCTTTTTTCAGTATAGATACCGTTTAACCATGGATATGGATCCTAACTCATTCCATGTAGTTGAACATTTTAGATTATCGTTAAGAGAACTTTAATACAGATTACCAAATGTCATAAGGAATCACATCTTGGATTACCCTGTAGACTTGGTTATGCGGCCACACAATTATCTGATTAATTCTGGAGAGGCGTCAAAGGTATCATTCTGCACATCAAGTGGAGAAACAAATTCTTTCTTGAATACAAGTGTTGTGAATGATGCTTCACATCACTTCTAATAATAGCACTTTATAACTACCAATTTTCAGCGTTAGGTTTGACTTAGAATTAAAAAGTGATATCCACGCATACCAGAACTTGTTTGTATTCTCAAGTCTAAAGATGACTTAACTGACCATTTTTTGATATTTTACTCATGACTAAGGATCCAAAAGTAAATATTTGAAGGTTAGGGTGTTCAATATGCATCCCTTGTGAATAACATATTGATGGGGTTGGCGGGTACCCACCAATCCATTATATTCAAAGAATATAACCAACACTCACATTTGTCTTTTGTAACAATATCCCCATACTCTTAACCAACAATGGACATATTTAAAATAATAAATTATTCATGGATTAAACATACAAATATAAGATAACAATTATTATTTCAATGAATAACAAATACCAAGTATCTTTATTCATCAGAAAGTAAAAATTTTGTTTACAATCCCAATTATCCAAATACTAAAAACAGATTTGCATAATACTCAATTAGGTAAGTTTGAACTTCTAATGTTTCCAACATCTAATCCTTTTGAACAAGGGATAGTAAATAAGTCATCTGAATATACTTTCCGATATACGGTTGTTTTGTCAAATTCACAAATTGTAAAGAATTTGAACGTTATGATGAGTGTCGTATGTATATTTGCATACTATTGCAAGAATCATAGTATAAAAATGTGACAGTTGCTTTTATGAGGTATTTGAAGTCACCAACATATTTTTCTCAAACAGTCATCTTTACAGTTTCTTAAAATGTAAAGTATTCTCATTCTTTAATGTGTGTTGCAATAATGCTCTTAGCTTAGCATATCTAGTTAGCTAATTTATCATAAATGATGAAGTCCTAATTTAACTAGAATTGATTATTCCCTAGCATCAGTGTACACAAACAACACTATGCCTCATATAATTTGTAAACGTTTGTTTTAAAAGTCATGTAAATCACTCTCAATTAGATAATGTTGCTATCAGTCATCTAAACACTCTCAATTAGATATTGTTGTTGTTAGCTCATCTTGCTTTTGTGCAAAAGTAACAACCATTCTCATACACAATATAAGATATATACATGATGAATCCTCGTTTAAAAACATAAGGTTTCCAATCCCATGTATTAAATTTTCTCAAGTGATGTATTTGCATTGTGATTGACTTAATTGTCCCGCATATGTTTATTTCATTAAACATTTATTTTAAAGTCGTTTGTTTTATTTCCTAAATTCCTAAGTGAAGTTTCATTTCAACCTCAAGGATTAACATCTATCTTAGATGGAATGATACCTTTAATATGTTACACAACATATGAATTTTAAGGAAAAACATAGTGCTCCCACTTGATGTCAGGTGTACTCGGGAGTTATCTTGATTTAATCAAAAAACCATATTGTGATTAAACTTAAGATCTCAGCTCTAGATGCTTGATCCAATCCACACTTGGAATTCTATTACTTGTAGCTTATTCATTTATCTTCTCATTTCTGCGTTTTTTATTCCTTCTATATACTCTATAATACTATTTTATATACTTCCATAACCCTTTCTTGTTATACACGTCTCGCAAATAGTAATCATCAAAGAAAGAGTTATAAAACTATAATTGCATTTTCTCATAATTTCAGACTCTTAACCCTCTTTGATTTTCGCATCGTCCTTGCTAAAGGTAATCATTAAGGAAAGAGTTATGAATCTTAATTTTTTCATGTTTCAGATTCAAGAAAACATGTATGACAATTAATCATCTTTATATAATTAATGTGTGTAGAAAGTAATTATTTAATACATAGTCAAGTGCTTGAGTAAAAGATTAAAAATACATCTCTTATCTTCAGTCAGGCAATTAATATGTATTCAATATTTGTACCTTTGAGCCGTTCTTCAAAGAAAAATCATTCTTCACCTTCACCATTTTAACTGTTTGGTGAAAGATCAATCAATCTCAAAACATTGATTGTCTTTTAAGGACTGCATCTTATCATTCATAGTTCTAAGATATTTATCAAATCCAAGATGTGATAATTCATCTTATTAGTTAGCAGGTTTATTATGACCTTTTAACTAATATTCCTCAGCATTGATATTATAATATCACTCAATTGATGAGGTATCCATGCGGACTTATGAATGAGAGTAACATTATACTTTTGGTTCAACATTTATATGTTTTGCCTTAGTATGACATCAGCAAGTGTATATGAAGATGGTTGTGTTTTTGTTTCTTTGAATATCTTCAAGATTTGTAGATGTCTTCACCACTTACTTTTTGTAAGATGAGATACTTCTTCTAAACACTAAGTATTTTAAGCAACAATAAATTGTTCTTAGGTGTGGACAATCAAAATTACATTTTAGTTTCTCATCTCTAACTTGTTAATAATATGCTTTATAAGATATTAACAAATTTCAGAACTTTAATCAAGATATAATGGGATTCATCCCAATCCATTAACATATAATGTCTTGAATACCTTTTAGGTTTGAACTATATTGAGTGTATCCATGACATACGTAAATTTCTAACCTTGATAGATTTTTGGAGGTAGAGCAATTATAATTATCATAAATCAAACAATACGAATATAGTTTGTTTCAACACATTAGAAATTGTGAGACTCCATCAAAATTCCTTAGATAACTTAATTCTCTTTGGATTAAATACTTGACAATTGGATCAAGCCAAATTTGAATACACAATATTTAACAACCAAGTGCATGTTATAATGTATATTTCTTGAAAAAGTACATTAACTCCATGTTCATGTGTTCACAAGAACACCAAAACTTAGTTTTTTTCCAAGCAAGGATAATTTTCTTTGATATGTGTTTACAAGAAAACAAAAACATGTCATGTATAATTTTAGTTACAAGTCTTTAAATAATTCAAGGGCCTTATTGTTTATGTGTCAACAAGAAGACATAACAATTTTACTACTTACTTTATGTTATGAGTCATTGATAAATTCAAGGACTTTATAATTATGTCTTAACAAGAACATAATTATTCTAACTAAAGTAATTATGAACGCAAACTCTTGAGTTCAATAGTAATTTCAAGTTAATTTTATACTTCATAATTATGATTATTTAATTTAACCATAAGTCTATTGACTAAAACATGTAGTCAAAATGTTGAAGTAGCTTACTATTATATCTTGACATTTAACTGTAATAGAGCAACAAACATCTTGTGTGTTTATGTCCTAGTAGAATTATTAGCTTTCTTACCTTGCGGTCAAGAGAAACCAATAATCATATCGTTATATGTTGTTCCTTGCACACACTTAAGATTTCTCCCACTTGTGTACGGGACAACATTATTTAATACAATACGACACGCGCTCGAAAGTACAAACAATATGATATTGTCATAGATATTACAAGTAGATATCAAACCATAATGTTTAATAAGGAGTTGTGGATTATTATTCTATAGATAACGCTTCAGAAAGCAACATCGGAAAGGCAACGAGTTATCTATAAAATAAAATGCAATTTTCCTTAAACCATGGTCATTCATATTCGAAAAGTAATGAATTATTTCAAGGCGAGCTAGAAATAATATGGGCAACTAACAAGGAAATGAATCTTGTAGCTCCCACTGAAATTGACAACATTACATGAATGTCTTTTCAGTAATAAAACGCAAAGCTCCCACTGGATTTGTCAACATTGTAAGTGTTACATCACCAGTAGATAGCAAATAGGGATTTATTTACTTTTCTACTCTCTTAGAATGCCTAAGTAGCAATGTACTTAGGTATTGAATTGAGTATATGAAGTTCTACTTATGTGGATGAGGGACTAGCCATTCATGCTTTCATTAACTTGAACATTTAGCATGCAATTCTGTCATAATCGATCTGCATAGCCACAAGGGTGTTTAGCACTTATTAGGAATGAATCGAGTCCAAGAATATTTACCTAGAATACCTGCTAGCAATTTTCTTTACTCGTTACGGTTTAAACTCATACATCATGACAAGTGCAAGATGTTGTTATTTTGGTAGCTGATACACAATAAAATATACAAAATAATACCACAAGAGAAATTAAGAAAATTCCCTAAGGAAAATTCACTCTTAAAAGATATATATAATATATAATATACGTATGATTTCCGGAAAGTATGATTTCCCGGGTCGTTTTCCTAACGATTTGAGAAATTGAAACCTCGCTTGATATTGGATATTGATTTGAATAGGTTCGAAGATTGATTTGGTTTTCTATAACTACTAATTAAAAGCACAATTAAAAACAATCAATTTAAAACAATTAAACACTTAATAATTTACGGGAAACAAATAAAACGCGACAATTAAGCAAGTTCACTAAATTTAACTCCTAAAAATTCAAACTAAATTTCTAAACCTACATTAGGACAAAATAAAATTTTAAGAAAAAGAAAAACATTTTTTTGATTATTTTTGAATTTATTATGAATTAAAAACTAATTTAATCCTAAAAAATAGCAAATTAAGTCCTAAAAACTAGAAAAATGATTTTTAAACTTAGAAAAGTCTAAAATAACATAAAAACTCAGAAAACTATTTTTAACTATTTTTAAAATTAAAATCCTATTTTTAAACTTAAAATTAAACTTGCCTTAGAAACTAAATCATAGTCAAGATTTGACAAGTGTTTTTATTTATACCACACATCCCGTGGCTAGGTTAAAGCTAAAAACTGAAATTTAAACTAGAAACTGGATGATCATTCCATGCGGTTCTGGAGTTCGATGATAGAGTTCATGAGTTTTTCTATGTCTTCTTGGTGACGAGTTTCCATATCATTGATGACTTCTGCCAATTCAGCAATTCTGTAGCGAGCTAAGGAGATCTTAAGTTGGATCCTATTTGCTTTCTCTGGAGTTTAGTGATCTGAGTATGAGCTTGCAGAGTTCTGCTGCTACGGCGTCAAAATCACGTTGATGATTTATTGTATCCTATCATCGAGACCTTCGATTCCGTTTTCAATCTGTTGAAAACGATCCAGGAGGGATTTCTTCTAGATAACATTGGATACCCAGAATTTGCTCTCATGACATTTATAGCTAATTTCCGGGAAGATTCAATACCAAATCTCAAGAGCTTTAGTTGGGATGGGGTAGATGGAGATCAACTGCATTGGTGAAAGAATTCCTTCTGGAGAAAAGTGAATTCTTGATTTTTAGTGAGGTATGATATTTGGATGTTGGTTGTCATTATAGAAGCTCTATAACTTCTTGGTATAGATTGTCAGAGAACAGAGTTGATGAAGCTAGTGGGACAATTCCAAATGAATTGGAAGCACTGGAGTAGGTTTTTCCTGGAGAGGCCGGGACATAATCCGGAGAAATTGGAGGAAGATAGTTTGGGAAATTAGAAGAAAAGGCATTTTCCAAATTAGAAATAGGACGATCGTGGTGAAGGACACCTTCTGTAATAACCATCGATAATAATATAGTTATTTATCTATTAAATATAAAGTTAGTACCTTTACATAACCATTCCGAAAGATATACGGCACGACGGACATTCTTTGATGAACAAGAAAAATCGATAAAGTTAAGGTTAAACCTTGTCCATTATAAACGTTGGCTCTTGATACCAAATCTTTAACACCCCCATTTTTACATATAGCAGCGGAAGCTAATCTGGGGTATTACTTCAAGGTACAACAGTCATAATCATAGAAAACAAATCAAAAAGAGTCATTTTTGAAAATAAGTTATCATTCATTTATTTCATCAGAATTTGTACAAAAGAGAGGTTTCCAGAATCTAAAATACAACAATGAATGATACCGGTTTTTTCCATCTCGTGTCCTCGTCACTCCGTGGCCATTAGTTACCTGAGATAAAAACATGCTAAAAAGTCAACACAAAGTTGAGTGAAAACCATAGGTTTTAAGTAAAATAAATTTGAATGCAAATGCGAGATTCGGGTTACGTTGATATATACCCGGTATTGAAAACATAATTTATTATTGCCATTAGCTCATGAATCCGATGCCTTAGGTTATAATGATAATATTGCCCCTGTGGGCACATTGCCAAAAGCACCCGCCTGTGATTTCTATGATGTGCAATTGTTATCGTTTACTGGATACACACGGGTGAGTCCAACCAAATAAATATATTCACAACATTCGCTCTTACTATGGAGAGTAATTAAACGATCATGATTAAGGGGACTAAAGGCAAAGAAGTTACCTTAGGAATAGTAAATGAATAACATGTAGAAATAATTGCATTCATAGTTTATAAGCATGTATCTCCCTCGCGGTTATAATAAATAATGTGAAAAGTTAGGCAATAAACTCACCTGAACAGTTATAGGAAATTGATAGCTAATGTAATAGGGAATGAAAGTAAACGGCTTCAACACGGAATCACATACACCTATGTTAATATTGGCAAGTCTTAGTTTTGATTGTATATATAAGTTTTGATATCGATGTTGGTTTTGATAATAAAAATTTCATAACACCGTTCGAGCCTTCATATTTAGAATCATTCAGTAAACGTTTGTGAGCTAGGCACTTAAATCGTAAACCCAACAACTCAAGACCAGAACGTAATACCAAGATGAAACTACTTAATATGAAGGTTCTCCCTCTAGTATTTGGTATATATGGATCCGGGACATGCTTTTTTGAAAAGCAACATCGATATGGAATGATATAAGGATTAGAACATAAGCAAGTTTAAGCAATTTATTCAATATCTGTAGATATTAAAGCACGAGGACGTTAAAATAAGTGTATGTCTGTTAATGTTTTGATATGATTTACACTCTTTCAAAATGTTACATTTTAGACCTTGGGGTTTTGGAAAATTACACGTATACCCCTGGTGGTTGTATTTTTACAGACGTTAGTCCCTCACTTTATTGATTAACCAAGTAAACCTTATACTTTAAAAAGTGACTTAATAGACCCCTATATTTTAACTTTGATAAAATGACACTTTTTAGTCTTTTTTGTTATAAGTTTCTAAATTTACGATAAAATCCCCTTGCATGATTATAATTACAAAACAAGTCCAATAGCCATGCAAGCGTAATTAACATTTCAATAGTCCATTTATAATTATAAAAAATTAAACAATATGAGAATTAACACAACATAGTTTTAATTTAATGATTCGTTAAGCTAAAATGTAAAACGGGCAAATAAGGTTTCAAAATGAAAACGCGCGGGTTTTAAGGTCAAATTCTCATATAACCTATCAAAGTACTTATTTTAATATTATAATAGCTTATTAGGATTGATTATAACAAAAGTTTATAAGTTTAGCCCATAGTTTAAGTAAAAACATGAAATTAGGGTTTCGGGTGTACGGTTTTGGATCAAAAAAAGCATACACTAGTTTTTTTTAGTTCAAACTTTATTATTATGATTTTATCAAGATCATAAGAACATTATGACGTTATGAAAGCAGAACATAAGCTTAGAGAACCTAGTTTGAGCTTATAGCTTGGAAACGGGTCAGAATCGGAACTTTCGCTTCGTACGGCTAAGTAACTACTCTCGGGCTTTTTTCTTCGAGGTTTCTGCTTCTGAACATATTTTATGATCCTATGAACATATAGGTGCTAAAGAATGGTGCCTTAAGGTTATGAGAAAAGAAGAAGTGGTGCGAGTTAGAGTCCTATTTATACCCATTTGAAGTAGCAAGGAGTAAGCAAAGCTCTATCTCTGGTCTAGACACATGTACAAGATAGGATTGAAGGTGTTGAAGCTAGAAATGCAATGGTGGTAGGTCTAGTTGAGTAGATTGATGTGTTGGCTTTCTCTTCTTGCTGCCGCGGCTGAATGGAGCAAAAACATGCACATGGTGCCTTCATTCTTGACCATGGAGGAGTCAAAGCTGCTTAATAAGCTGCTACTATGAATCTAGAAGGGTTATTGGGTGGTCATTTGCACATGGTAGCATTTTAAATGGGTCAAAATGAAGTTAGAAAGGGTGCGGGTTAGTTTTGGGCTTGACGTGGTGTTCAAGGGTTTTTCCAAGGTACACTGTGTTTATAATGATTAAGGATAGATTAAATAGGTTATTAAGGTCTGGTATTAAATTAATTAGCAAAGATTAGGAATTGGTTTGGGTTAAAACGGGTTTAAAACAAAGAAATGGGGTCGCGGGTTTGGTTGTATGCGGTTTAGGGTTTTCATAGGTTTCAAAGCTTATATTTCGCATATGAATGTAATGTAATTGTTAATATGTGTTCATGAGGCTTATATATTGGATAATTAACAAGAAATGATAAGTGGTTTGAATTGAAATGGGTCAAAATTGAGAAAATAGTCGCGGTTTTGAGATTAGGGCACAAATTGAATCCTTTAGGGTTTTCTAGCTTGAATTTAAGGTACATTGTCAAGATAGTGATTGATGATGATTTGTAAACTCATTTTATGAGTTTACAATGACCCTTGGTTGGTTATTTGGGATTAGAATGGTTTAAAACGAGTAAACGGGTTAAATGAACCAATTAGGTACATTTAGGGTTTCTAGGATATGTTTTACGTACAAGTGAAGTAAAATGATGAAGTAATGATGAAATAATGATTGAATAGGATTGATATGATTGTAAAATAAGTTTTTACAACTTATTTGAGTGTTGGTTTGGGTTTACAATGGATAAAAATGAAGAAACGAGTCATGGTTTAGAAACTAGCTCGGTTTTAGGGTTTAGGGTTTTGAATTAGGGTTTTGAAGGTAGAAATAGATATGAAAGCTTATGAATGGAATATTTAGGGTTTATACATTGTATATTGAGTGTAGTAGCTTGTACACAAGTGGTGGTGAAGAAATTAGAATGAAAACAGAGGTAAAACGGCTATTTTAGAGATCATGCTTAATGACTTGTACATTGAGCTTTTAGAGACTTGTACTTTGACTTGAAGAGATTTTATATTTCAAATGAGATGTTATATTACTTGTACATATGCTTTAGTAGCTTGTTCATTCACTTTAGATGTTAATCCTTCATGGAATTAGGGTTTAAAGGCATATGATAACGGTTTAAAGCCCGTTTTGATATAACGTTGCGAATGGTACATTATAGGAATAATGTACTTTGTAAAAATGATATTATGATATTGACTTGATATATTATGATGATTGCTTGACATATATGAAGATAGGATTGCCATATGTAGGTTGCCTGAGCCGAGTCCGTTAACTTGATTTATGCAGGTTATATTGCGATTATATGAGGATATTGCAAAGTAAGTTAATGTAATAAAGCAAAAAATTTCCCTGAAAAAGGTGAGTTCATATATAATTGATAGATTGTACATCATCTAACTTAATAGATGGACATTTACATTTATGAAAATTACGGGTTGTTATATTTTGAGAGCACAAGTTCACGGCAACAATAAGAAGAGAAAAGAGATGGGCCAAGTTTATTATATAACTAATTCCTTGAAGTCCTAGCCCAACTCAAATAAGTCTTTAAAAAATATTTTTTTTTCTTTTATAACCCTAAACCGGACGCACCCTTATTAATATATATGTTTAAAAATATAGTAAAATTGTTAATTATTAATTAACTAATTTACTTATTACCTTAAGTTTTTATAAAAACCTAAGCTAATTTGATTAAACCTTTTTACTTAAACGCTACTTACTTACCTTTCTAAAAATAACTTTCATTTCACCAAACCACTTTCTATTTTTAGAAAGTTTGCCACAAACTTCTATATTTCACTCACTTATTTCATTTCTAAAATGCCACAATTTTCATAAACGCTTATCACTAAATCATCCAACTATTGGCGTAGCATTATATGCAATACGCCATTACTTTTGCTTTATCACTAAACGTGAACAAATGTAATACTCATAATCCAACACAAACATACTCAAAATGAGATGCCCAAACACCTTAAAATGATATCAAGCACTTACTTAACTCACTTAGCCCACACAAATTCACATAGCTCAACACTTAAACACGTAAAAATGAACTCTTAGCCATATCTAAAGGTTTAAACCAACCTGCTCAATTCATAGTTGTCACATTATCCCCTCCTTAGGGAAATCTCGTCCCGAGATTTAACTAGCCGAGTCAACAGTACGATCAACAAATAACTGAGGATACTTAGACTTCATATAATCTTCGCGTTCCCGAGTGAACTCGGGACCACGCTTTGAATTCCAATGAACTTTCACAAGAAAAGAAAAATCTTACTACGCTTTAATTTCTTAATCTCACGGTCCATAATCTTTGCGGGTTCCTTAACAAAACGTAAGGTCTTGTCGATTTTTATTTCCATTAAAGGCACATGCAATTAGCATCCGTCCAAACACTTCTTCAAATTTGACACGAGTAATTTGTCAATGTACACCACTCACTCCTCGGGAAATCTTAACCGATAAGTTACGGGGCTGATCCTTTCAAGGATCTCGAATGGTCTTACGTATCTGGGTGCCAACTTACCCTTCTTTCAAAAGCACACTACGCCCTTCCAAGGCGACACCTTCAATAGTACGCTATCACCCACCTCAAACTCAACGTTTTTACGTCTCTTATCCGCATATATCTTTGACGATCTCTTAGCCGATTTGAGGCTTTTTTCTTTTTATCATACCACGCTAATATGTCGAACTAGTACTAACTCTGCCACAGTCAACACTACTCACTCCAATCTCTTTCCATAGAACAAGCGACCTACATTTCCTTCCATGTAAAGCTTCAAACCGAGAACACCAAATGCTCGAATGATAACTACCACCAAAATCAATAACACATGCCCTTATTATATTTTCCAAAGTCTGAATCATACGTTCACTTTGTCCATCCGCTTGAGGATGCTACCCAGTACTCAAATCCAATCGCGTCTCTAACACCTTCTACAGCGTCTGCCAAAACCACGGGGTAAATCATCCATCTCAGTCTGAGTTGATCATCACCAGAATTCCATTCCTTGCTATTTATTTTTTGTGTTATTTTAATATATGTTTTTTTATTTATTTGTATATCATCAATATAAATCCTTGCCAACTTCACAACTTGAAATCTTCTTGTATAGCTAGAAAATGAGCTAACTTGGTCAGTTTATCGACCATCGTCCAAATCACATCATACTCACTACTTTGACCTTGGAAATTTAGTAATAAAATCCATGGTGATTCTATCTTATTTTCACTCAAGTATCTCAGGCTGTTGCAGCAAGCCAAAAGTCTTTGACATTGCAGCCTTCACCTCTTAAACAAGTCCGAAATTTGCTAACATAGATAGCTATATCCTTCTCTATTCATGGCCACCAATGCATGTCTCCAAGGTTATAGTATGTCTTATCCGCTCCCGAATGTACCAACTACCTTGATGCATGGGCCTCATCCATTTCACTTCCTACCAATGGAACCTACATACGATCCATAAAATACAAACTCACGCTCTTGTTCATTCATATAGTTGATCTAAACCATGTAACCTTTCTGTGAGTACGTTCTATTGCTTGAAAGCCTCACTTTAGCTGTCATTATCTTTCTCTTACTCGCATACTGAAAGTCATAGCCATCTGCTCGAACCACGTTCTAGGTTTCACTCGTTCTTTCTACCTCAACGCAACAACCACAACCTCGATAATCGAATCGCACACAAATCATTCTTCAAAGTCTAGAAAGCATCTCCTCGTTCTGCGCCCCACTCATACTTTTGATTCCTCTCAGTTAGGGAAGTATGGGGTTTGACAATCTTAGAAAAGTTTGCGATGAAACGTAGGTAAGTAACCTGCCAATCCTAAGAATAATCATATCTCGGATGGTGTCATAGTTACTTTCCAATTCTTCACTGCCTCACACTAGCAACCTTAACATACAGCTTCTCCTTCCTTAGTAATCCTAACACTAACTTTATATGAACTCTATGCTCCTCTTTTTAACAAACGACACTGGTGCTCTTCACAAAAAATGACTAGGTCGTATGAAACCCTTGTCTTGCAACTCTCGAAGTTGTTCAGACAATTCTTGCATTTTTAAAGGTGCTAGACGATATCGATACATCGCGACTGGGTTGCCTCGAACTAAATCTATGCGAAACATCAACTTGTCGTTGTGTGGTCATCGACATGTCCTTTGGCGACCATATCAACAAAATCTCGGTACGACGGAAGTACACTCACTTTCGGTTCATCTACCTTCGTGTTCAATAAGGTTTTCACAACTCCTTGAGTACGTTTACCATGAACCCGAAGTATCTCATCACCTTCTAACGGTATTCTAACCACCTTCTCATGACATACTATCACAAACTTCCTCTTGGACAACCAGTCTAGTCTGATAAATCACATCAAAGCTTCCATGATTCAACGATATCAATGAACTCCAAGGGTTACAACAATCGAATAGGATAACAACAAATATCGAGTCAAATGCTAGAATGCATATAAGAGATTTCACATATGCAAGTAGACATGGATCAAATGACATAAGGATCCCTTGAAAGAAAGGATACTAATAAGCACCGAGTGAAAATTTCAACGAAAGAAAACCTACAAGCGTAACCAGACAATTGAACAAAAAAAATCAATATTAAAGATGAAAATTCTTATACCAATTATCGACTTTACTCAAAAATACCAAATTAAATAATGTTTTTATAAGAATCGATTTAAAATTAAGAAAGTCACTTTAAGTATAAAAATCATTTTAAATAATAATGAAATTTGTCTTAAATGAAATCTTGAAAATTTATTTTCACATTCTGGTTGTCATAAAAATCTGGAATGGGTTACCTAATAGTGTATCGACCTTACAACTAAGATCACTTTAAGCCTTCTTTTTATAATAAAATAAATCTATTTACAAAGATCATTCTATACATAGTTTTTACTCAAACACCAACACAATACTTTCCAAAGGTTTTTATAATTAGGACCTCAATTATATAATATGTACTTAAACAAAGGAACACCATAAATACCAAAAAAAAAACGTAAAACACCGTGTAAACTCAAACATAATTCTATTTTGTTAAAAACGAAAGAAAACACCAAAATCATATTAATCAAAATAAAATCAAACGAATCTCGGTAACCAAGAAAACACAAGACGTTACGTACCTAAAGAAAACAAAAGGTCTTATCCAAAAATAACGATCAATAGAGCAACTTAAAAGCATCGACCTAACACGTCGCCAAAAGGTTTACGAAAACCAAAGAATGATACAAAAAAGGGAGTAATGATCCACACTAAAATGTTACAACAATTAGTGCTTAAAAGAAACTTGATACTCTACGAGATGCCATCAATGAAAGAACTAACGAAACGCTCCTATATCCAGAAAAGCAATCCGAACAACCAATATACATCGAGACTGTCCGAATAGGAACATCAGGTATCCTTTACTAACAAATTACATAAAGGATGCTAAACATAGGCTTAGGAAACCCGAATAACAAACAACCGAGCAAACGAGCAACTTATAGATAGCAATAATATGTATTGAAAATACTAGATAGAAAGAAACTTACTATCTATGCAACTCAACTTAACCTATCCCCAATTAGGGTTAAGAGAATAATTCCAAGCCCATGACCACCATCCATATCAGGATACACATATCAACAAAAAAAAACATATTAAACTACCATCTTACAACCAAACACAAATAATTGCATCATGGGGTCACAATTTTACTGGTTGAATGCCTTTATAATAATGTTGGCACCGATAATTATAAGTGACCTCCTTTCACACATGTACTTCATCCAAAATTACCCCTAACAATCCTAATACACATATAAGCACATATACCACATTGTACATCTTAAACCACTCCAACTTAACACATAAAAGATGCTCCCTCAAGTAACTACTTACTTATCTTAAATTGAAATTGAAACGACCTAAAGGAACGAAAGTCTCGCAACGACTTCCAAAATATAAAATATCCAAAAGAAATAATCAATAACAACATGACGAGGTAAAGGACGAGATAAACTATGCAGGTCCTCGCTTGGGGGTTGACTTTGCCTCGCAAGAATCACTGACACTGCGGGTCCAGCCCTATTATGGCACAATTCTGACAAACGATTCAACTAACTCTATCTCCATCGGTTTTCCACAAGAGGCTCCTCTTATGGACCTTATAACGCTTAAGTACACGTTGGAAAAAAAGTTCTCCCACGAGACGTTTAACGGGTAGTAAAACATAGCAAAAATCTAAGAAAGTAATACATAATATATCAAATAATGGAAGACAAAAAATAACTAAATGAAAACATATCAAATACGACCATATAAGGCTATGAAAAAATAGAGGGTAACGCATAGCAGTTATAAATTAAAACACTTAAAGCCCTAAAGATGCATCTACATGAAGGACCCCTTAGTATAGTCCTAGGCCTCAACCACCTACTTCTCTATAACCAATAGCTCTGATACCAATCTGTCACACCCCACTAGGTAAAACCCGATGCGTAACATCATGATATCATCACAACACATTGGAGACTACTATAGAGAAAATCTAAATGAAAGAAATAATCAAAAGACACTAATAGTTCATGAACAATACCCAACACAAGATAAAAAGGAGTCTTGCGTTACTAAATGTAATGTCATACACGAATCAAAATGATCAAAAACAAACAATCTCCCACAAACAAGTATCAATCAAAACAAATGTCATAACTGAAAAAGACTAGAAAAGACACTCCACATGCAATGCCCTAGGTGACCTCTCTAGCCCACACTCTTAACATCATCTTATCATCACGATACTCACCTTAAAATGAATGCTTAAAAACGTCAACATAAAGTTGGTGGAGATCAAAGGTTAAACACGATATACAATCCAAGACGCACATTACTGTGATAATAAAGAAAACATTGCAGAACAATAAATGAACTATCATACAGGCTAGCATGCACAACTAATCCTATACAATCCAATCAAATATAATCTAATTACACGATTTCCCAGTAATGATTTATAAGACGTCTCAATCGTACCAAGGTCCCTGTGGTTACCCCTTTAGCCTCGGCCGTGGATACTCTCAAAGTAACCATCCTGCCCGCTAGGCCAAAGTACCTTCCAATAAACATGCCATGGATACCCGTAAGTGATCCCCCCTGACTTAGTTCACAATTCTCAATATCACATCACAAAACATGTAGCACACAACAAACAATAGTCACGTATAGTCCATGCATCTTTGACAACACATTATCACAGTAATCAAAATATTTCCAAATACTTTGCATCATTTCCATCCCAATAAAATCATAAGAAAAAAGGGGCTATGAAACTCACTTGATTGCTTTGCAGCTTCCATAAACACTAGCACAAATCTAAACAACAAAACAACACGTGTTACACGCTACTAAGCCAAAAGCTTAAGCACATGTAACAATCATATGATGGATGTCTAAGATTTTAGTACACCTACACGGGTCACCCTGACACCTTGCCTAACTTTAACCACTTTATTACCAAGTTTCACTAGTTAGTCACTATTTGTTCAAAACTGCAGAATTTTAACACGACTTAACGTACTCAAAACCCTTACTTACTGACCTCCATAATTCAAACCAAAAATCACCTATGTTCATAATATTATATTAACTCCCTATATGAGATCCAAGAGTCAATACATGCACAAGTACTCTTAAGAAATCACCTTTAAAACAGTCCCAATCGAGATCAGTTTGGGGGGCACACTAAAAGGTTTGGATCTAAAAATGCAAACCTTTAGACTCCAAATCAGAAGCTATACATTTGCGGATTGGTCTAATAGACCACATAGGAACTAAACTCATTACCGAAGAGCTAAGTCTAAATTAGAATTTAAATAGGAGGTTTAACTCCTCTAATCTGCCCTACAAATCAGACCGTATTTTACTGTTTTGACCCTTTACTCGTAACCACATTTGAAGGACTTCCCGACCTAAAAACTTTCGAGCTGGATTGATTCTGGAACTGACTCTCTGAGCTACCATCAAAGATAACCGTAAACTTGATAAAAGCTATTCCATCATTGAGATCACACCGAACAACACCAGCCCTAAATTCTGTCCTAATCTAAATCAAGTTCTAACGCGATCTAAACCCTAACGATTACACCAACGCGCATCTAATTGATTACTAAGAACCCTAATTAGCATATTATCTTTAGTTTACAGAATATTAGAAACCCTAGATCCATCATAAATGATGTTACATGAATTAAAAGAATAAACAAGGAAGAAGAACATACCTAACGATCTTTCTTGAATTAACACGATCTAACACCTAGATTACTTGATCAAAATTTTTGTCTTCCTTAGGGTTTTGAGAGCACAAGTTCACGGCAACAATAAGAAGAGAAAAGAGATGGGCCAAGTTGATTATATAACTAATTCCTTGAAGTCCTAGCCCAACTCAAATAAGTCTTAAATTTTTTTTTCTTTTATAACCCTAAACCGGACGCACCCTTATTAATATATATGTTTTATATATATTTTTTTAATTTATTAATTAACTAATTTACTTTATTACCTTAAGTTTTTATAAAAACCTAAGCTAATTTGATTAAACCTTTTTACTTAAACGCTACTTACTAACCTTTCTAAAAATAACTTTCATTTCACCAAACCACTTTCTATTTTTAGAAAGTTTGCCACAAACTTCTATATTTCACTCACTTATTTCATTTCTAAAATGCCACAATTCTCATAAACGCTTATCACTAAATCATCCAACTATTGGCGTAGCATTATATGCAATACGCCATTCCTTTCCTTTATCACTAAACGTGAACAAATGGAATACTCATAATCCAACACAAACATACTCAAAATGAGATGCCCAAACACCTCAAAATGATATCAAGCACATAATTAACTCACTTAGCCCACACAAATTCACATAGCTTAACACTTAAACACGTAAAAATGAACTCTTAGCCATATCTAAAGGTTTAAACCAACCTGCTCAATTCACAGTTGTCACACCTGGGCCCAACATAGCAGTCATAGGCCAAAACTAAACCCAATCCTGCACTGGTAACGGCCCAGACACAGCAAAACGGACGCGGACCTAACTATAGGCTACTTCCGTCCGCGAAAAACACACGCATCTGTACACACAATTACTGCGAAACCTTTCCC
Organism: Tanacetum coccineum; assembly: GCA_026074375.1. Taxonomy (NCBI): domain Eukaryota; kingdom Viridiplantae; phylum Streptophyta; class Magnoliopsida; order Asterales; family Asteraceae; genus Tanacetum; species Tanacetum coccineum. Next base: position 44,726 of record BQNB010000437.1, on the reverse strand, counting down.
GACAAGGGATCCACTCCGACCACTAACGAAACAAACGAAATATTAGGAAACCCTAATATTTCACTCGCTTATAAAAGGGACGCTCTGACACAAAGAACAGGATGATTTTCTCACTCTACATACACACACTTTCTCTCTCTACATGTTTACTTACTCTCATGCCAGAGTCTAATCATGGGGTCCGTCCCCAGACGTACGAGCAAACGATATTTTTATTGATTGGGCATAAATCGTCTTATCCTCTTGCTTCTAAATAAAAAAAGATCTGACACTCAAATCATTCAAGGTCCTTGTTCAATGAAGGAATTGAGCCCTTATTCCTAAGCTCGACACTTATTTTATGTACTAACAACCATTGTCATTCCGATTATTAGTATTCACTATTCGCTAGGGGGTTAACGACTAAGAATATCTCAGCATCATCTTGATCGAAAGAGTTGTTGGCAGTGACATAACCAGATTTAAAGAGACCGGGTGCATATAAAAGTTCAACTGTAATATAAAAGCACACATTTTCTTAGACCTGGTTCAATTATAAAAATTAAAGTTTTTTACATAAATTAATACTATAAAACATAATTCCATTAAGGCCCTCTAACATCGCCGTCATTGGTTGTGGTTTGTGATCTTACATACTCTTTGTGCAAGGCTATGGGCACCTTTATACGTCGGGCATAATGTGTATATCTATATTTATAAGTGCATATAAGCAATTATTCTTCTTGAAACAGCAGAAAATCTCATACTAACAGAGAAAGATATAAAAATAAGTTTTTTTTAAAGTGAAAAGTGAATAAGTGAAATTAAATGGACCATTGGACCAAGTGTCCATATCGCATGTCTGTTACATTTTGGGCCGAAAAGTTTTTAGATGAACCGTTACATCTCAGCCCACTTTGTTTACGTTTTGTTTAATTAGATTCTAAAGTTTTTCTTTGATAACTTCCAGGAAATCCAAATTACTAGTGATATACTAAATTATTGGGGAGCAAAAAACCGAATAAACCGAACCAAATCGAAAATAATCAAACCGAACTAATAACCAAAATAAAGTTGCCTAAACCGAACCGAACCGAACTACAAATTCCATTTTCGGGTTGGATATGAGTTTGGCAATCTGAACTGAAAACCAAACCGAAAACAGAATTTATATAAATATATATACTTTTTATATATATATATATATATATATATATATATATATATATATATATATATATATATATATAAGTAGATATATATAATAAAGACTAAATTAAAATTAATCCTACTATATAAAAAACACTATTATGCTGAAATAAATTTTTTTGCAAAATATCTATGTAATTATTTTTTTTAAATAAATAGTGTAATTCGGGTTAATCGGGTCAACCCGAAAACCGAACCGAATTCAAATTCGGTTTTCAGTTCGGTTGAATCCTAGTTCGGTTTAGTTTTCGGGTTAACCCAAAAAACAAAATTAACCAAACTAACCAAATAACCCGATAACCGAACTGTAGGATCCCTTAACACTTCACTTCATAGAATCAAACACGAAATCGAAACTAGGAAATATCGAAAGAAAGATTAGATTGTTTAGAGAGATAAAGAGGAGAGAGAAATGATAAAAAAAAGAGAAAAGATATATTTTTAGAAATGAACAACTAGCATTCTAAAGAAGAAAAAGCTATATAACCCCGTCACGTATAAAGGTAACGCGCGTGATATTTAACTAGGACACCGGGCTCGGTTTTGCATGGGATTAAACCCGAACATATACAATATTAAGAATTCACTATCGCACCCGATTCCCAAGAAATCCTATACAACGTTAACTATTAAAAGACCGAAGCTCCAACGTAAGTGACCAACTTCCTCGTTCGATCTTAAGTAATTGAGGCCTAACAATCTCCCCCAAGTTATGTCTTGAACACTGGGAACGATCTTCCTTATATTGACTCAATAAAATAGGCTAACAATCACCCCCAAAGTGAGTTTCATTGATAACACTCCTTCATGAGACAGTGAGATTGCTTTGTCGTTTAAGCTCGAGTGTTCTTGGTCCTTTTGTCTTCCATTGTAAGCTTGTTTCCATTCATGCTTGCGATCGGCTAAACCATCTTGCGATCTTATTTCGTTGACCAACATGCTCATACTATTCATTAACTTAGAAAGAGCTTAAATTGAAAGTTTAGCGAAAGTCTTTGTCTCTCAATCTAGATCTTTCTAGATAGTATGCTTTGTAGATTAGGAGCAGTTGAATGGATGAGGTTGCCGTTACCACAGTTTGACCTGCAGTTTAAGTTAGTGATAAACGAAGAAAAAATTGATTTGAAAATTAATTACGTGTCACCGTTAAAGAGTTTTTGTAACACATCAAAGTGTATGTTTTTTATATCATAAATCATCAACAGTCAAATCATTACTTGGAACCAAATCGATATCCATGTTGTCACAAGTTATGATTCATAAAGAATCTCGCAAGTCACCTTCCAAGAGCTTGTTTTGATTGCTGCTCATAGCAAGATTTCCATCTTCCCATTGTGATATACATTAGTATCACTCGGATGTTCTGGCAAAAATCACAATAAAAAAAATAAAAAATTGCATAGGACTCTTGATAACAGCTTGTGAACTTTGATGATGTTCAACATTTGTTGAAATGGAATGTGTCCTAACGAGAATTAGATGTAACTCTTGAGCTCAGACTCATTAGGTTGTGGTGGGTGGGGGGGGGGTCGTTTTGGTTTAGTACTCGAGCTGGAGCAGACTGCCACCTAATCAATATCAACGATCCGGAATGAGATGTTCAATAAGATAAAAGTGTGCTATCTCCGTACCAATGAGACAAGTTTTTCCGTTGAAGAGAAACCAGAATGGCTAGAAGGGATTTGCATTGCAATCACTGGTCCATGATGTCGATTCAATGTCAGCAATCAACTTGTGAATCTGACAGCATATGATAATTGACCCTGTTTACTACCTTAATTGTGTGAGGGCTTCTTTCTTTAGACCCTTTATCTATACATTTCTTTTTCATTCTTCAACGCCTTCAATGCTTACCAAGACGTCATTACTAACACCTTGTTGTGATTGTTCCAGTGTTAGCTCAATCTTAGTCGGCATTATTCCCATATACATTCATCTCCAATCATACCTAAGGACTGCTATTTCTAACTTTGGATTATCCTTGGGTAGATCCTCCGGTTATGGTTGGATCATAGGATTGATTCCTAACCTAACCACCTTATGACTTCAGAATCGTCGTGAAATTAAGATGTTGTTGGGTATAAGATCGAACCATAAAACCTTTTCTTCAGCACATTGAGTCGAATAGATCATATTTTAATTACATTTTCTCCCCTTATTTTAAATAATAAACACTTAGTTTTTGAAATACCTTGTGATTAAAATATGTCTTGAAAAATCTGTGGGAGAAAATATGGTCAGCATGAATGGTTTGGAACATTTTGAATAATTTTTGAATACAAACAAAGGCGTTGAGATGTATTCCAAAAACATTAAAACTTGTTTTTTCGAAAAACTCCCCCATCAAAAATATGACCAATTGAAAATTGTTGACTTTTGAAAACATTGTGAGGGTTGGAGTATTGAACACACAATTTTGAAAGATTATGAATTGTCATGGAGAAATTCTTGAAAAAATTGTGTACAGACGTTATAGAAAAACAGATGTATAGAAGGACATCTCTTTAACGTAATGGTAAGCGCACTGAAACGTACACTATCCTTTTTCTTGAGCTAAAACATTGAATGTCTTGTAAGAATAGCTCAAGACCGAGAAACGTTAATTTTCTCGTTGTGAGGATAAGTTATAACCTATCCATTATTTGAAGTCCGGGTAGTACTGACATTATTCACATAAGCCCATTTAGAAAATTAGAAATGACATATTTTTGAAAACTATTTGCAAACCTCTCGCTCGAATACTTCATTTACACACCCGGTCAAGTTAATCGACTAATTCTAAGGCACGTAAATGTAACCTGATTTCCAAGAGACATGTCGAGAAGAATCTTTTGGAATTTCTGATTTTCTAATTTTTGTATTTTCTTTTTGAAGTTTTATATTTTTGTATTTAGCTTATTCTTAAAATATGTAACATGTGTGTTAGATGATGATATCAGCAGTCTCAGTTTGTCAGATCTCCAATTCAGCTGAGTCAAATCTCATACCAAACCTTCTACAAGAATACTTAACCGATGCCTCAGTAGGGATTCGTAAACTTTCAGCAATTGGTATTCATTTCTGACAAAATAAATTCAATTAATACCATTTTCAACCTGTTCCTTTATGGAAGTGATACCCAGTATGGATGTGCTGTTTGTTCGCGAATGCTGTACGTAGGTTGCATGAGATTGCTTATGGGCTTGACTGAGAGTCCATTACAACGTTATATATTGTAGTTCGAAGCCATAATCTTGAAGCTGTATCCTCATCCAACATTACTTGAGCACAACTTACAGATAAAGCCACGTACTATTCTCTGCAGAGACATTGCAGATGAAGTACTATTTCTTGACATCCAACATACTAGCTTATCACCAAGGCACTGTATCCCGTCCAGAAGTGCTTTTCTGAGTATCAAGCCAACCGCCATGATCAGCGTCTGAAATGTTGTTAGTCAAAGCCAGAATCCCTTTGGATCCCATAGTCCCATGATAATGGTACCCTTTAATATTTAAAGATATCTTTTACCCTCCTTTAGGTGCTTTTGAGTTGGTCGTGCTTGATAACTGCAAAATAAGATACTGCTTGCACTAAGTCTGCTACTAATGTCAAGTACATGAGTGACCCGATTTACAGAATTATTAGATTGGTCTACGGGTACTCCACTCAAATCTACATTAGTTTTTAGTTATTGTAGCCATGTTTGTACCAATGAGTAACAATGTCCATATTATGCATGTTTCATAAATTTCTAAAGCGTACTATTGCCTGATTGATAAAAATACCTTTTGGGGACTAGGTGGATCTGAAGTCCTAAAAAGAATTTTTCAACTCCCCATTAAGGAACTATTTAAATCTACTGTGCATTAACTTTTCAAATCGTTTTGAATATTTAGGATTTGTCGACCCCTAAAATATGTCAGCAACATAAAAATCTGCACAAGTAAATTTCCTCCCTGTATTTTATCTTGAATATAAGTTTGGGTCAATTGTACCTTTAGTAAAGCCTTTGGACATCAGGAAGTTTGATAGTTCATCATACCAGGCTCTTGGAGCTTGCTTTAATCCATACAAAGCTTTCCTCAGAAGGTAGACTTTTTCTGGATGATCTGGATCAACGAACCCTTCTGGTTGAGCAACATAAACCTCCTCCTTCAGTGGACCATTAAGAAATGCCATTTTCACGTCCATCTGATAGATTGGAAAAGACTTGTGTGCTGCGTAGGCAACGAAAATCCGAACTGCTTCCAAGCGAGCAACTGGTGCAAATGATTCTTCGAAATCAATATCCTTTTCCTGAGCATAACCTTTAGCTACAAGTCATGCTTTGTTGCGAATTCCAGTCTGATCTTCATCCTTCTTGTTCTTCTATAACCACTTTAGCTTTATAATCATCTTGCCAAATAGTTTGTCGACTAGTTCCTAGACTTTTAGTCTGTTAAATTGATAAAGTTCATCCTGCATTGCTTCGATCCATGCAGAATCAGCCATTGCCTCCTTAATGTTCTTAGGTTCAACAATACTCACCGTGAGCGCGAACATACACATTTCAGGATCTGTGGCAAGTTGTCGTCTTGTTTGAACTGGCATGGTTAGATTTCTACGAACTTGTTCTAATGGATGATCTCTGGTCCATCGGTAATCATGACTTTGTGGTTGAAATGAATGCGCATCGGTATTATCAATGTTGCGTGAGGAAGACTCAACAATTTCTTGTACCCGTGTACAAAAAGGATTGATAAATTCATCTTCTTGAAATGATGCATTTGGTGATTGATCATTGTTGTTGTCCTCAGCATGACCGTGTGTTGGATTGTAATATTCTTCATGTAAAAGACTGAAGAGAAATTCTAACCCTTGTTGTGACGAATCTGTCTTTTCTGCTGTAGGAACAACATTTTGTCTTGGGGGCACGGGGCCAGAGTTGTCATAATCTGACGCCTTTTGTCCTTGAGGTACGAGGCATGAAGAGACATTTTCAACAGACATCTCTTGTCGTTGTGGTGCGAGGTCTGAACTGTTGTGATCAGACATCATATCTTTGATTTCATCAAACTTAATATGAATGGACTTAACTATTAAGCGTGTTCTCTTATTGTAAACACAATATCCCTTCGACTGAGTAGAATATCCCACCATGACACATGGATCCCCTTTTTCTTTTATCTTATCCAGATTTTCCCCATCTCTAGTTATGTAACAAATGCAACCAAAGATGTGAAGATGTTTTATTCGCGAGGGATATTTAACTAGGACCCGGGCTCGGGTTTTGTTTGGGATTAAACCCAAAACATATACAATATTAGATTATCTATCGAGCCCGATTCCCGATATTATTCTATTACAACATTAACTAATTAAAGACCGAAGCTCCATCGTAGAGTGACCGAGCTTCCTTGTTCGACTCAATAAATTGAGGCTAACGGATCATCCTCAACATTAAAGCAATAGGAGTGTTGGTCAGAGACCTCATCCCTTGTTCCTTCAATTAAGTATAATTGAAATTCAGGTCCAAAATCCTTTGGAGTCCTAGTCCTTTTGCTTTTTCTAAGCTCAGGTTCAGGTTGCTGAACAACCTCTTCAGTGACCTCTTTATTGACCACTGAACCACCAATGTCTTTAGTTCCATTAGGAGTCCTGAGACTTGATCTAGGGACTGATGAGAACCTATTCTCATCAAAGATAGCATCCCATTGATTCAATTATAGAGTTAATTGAAACTAAATCATTAGGCTCAATGACATAGAACCTAAAAGCCTTGGAATGCTTAGCATATCCAACAAAAATGCATTTAATGCCTCTTTCACCCAAAGTTTTTAGCTTTAGATAAGGGAGTCTTACAACTGCCTATAACCCCTAACCCTAAGGTAATTCAAGTTTGGTTTCTTTTTAGTCCAGAGTTTATAAGGGGTAATCTTGTTCCTTTTATTATGAACCTTATTTAATAAATAGCAAGCTGTTAGTTAACATAGCTTCACCCTAGAACACTTGATTCAGCCCTAAATAGGACAACATGGAATTAACCATTTCTTTTAGTACCCTATTTTTCCTTTTAGATATACCATTTTGTTATGGAGTATAGGAGGCATTCGTTTCATGGATAATACCAACAGACTAAAAATATAGAGTATCCATGTACCCACCTCCCCTATCAGTCCTAAATCTTTTGATTTGGGACCCTTGTTGTAATTCAACTTCAGTTTTGAATACTTTGAATTTATCTAATGCTTCATCCTTTAAATGTAATAAATAAACATAACAAAACCTAGAAGCATCATCAATAAATATCACAAAGTATTTTTATTCCCTAGTGAAGGAGTAGCATACAGATCACATAAATCACTGTGGATCAGCTTCAAAACTTCAGTTTCACGTTTTACATTTTGAAATGGTTTCTTATTTATTTTGTTCACCATGCAAGTCTTACACTTTTCAGTGTCCATGTCAAAAGCTAGGATTAACCCGTCCTTAAACATATCTTGCATCCTCTTAAAGTAGACATGACTATTGGGATTAAAGCTTCAGATATGAGCCTTTGTTGGACTTACTGCTGGCTCAGGTGAATGTTACTGTTGTTAACCAAAAACTCTAAGTGGTTAAGACTGCTAGTGGAAAGTTAATATTGTCAGTACAATGTTAGTACTGTTAGTAATCTTGCTAAAATATATACCAAGTAGTTAGTGCTGCTAGTATTAAAGTTAGTACTGCTAGTTCACAATTACTATTGTTAGTATATATAGTACTGCTAGTATAAAGATAATACTGCTAGTGTAACTTAGTATTGCCAATGAAGGATGAGAAAAATATTCTAAGTAGTTACAACTGCTTGTGATTGCTCATTTAGTGTTGTTGGTGTATAAGTTACAAATGCTATTTCATAATTAATGCTGCTCATACAAAGTTAATGCTGCTGAAAGATTACAACTGCTGGAAGAGTTAATGCTGACAGAAGGATAAAGATTGCTTGAAGATCAAGATTACTTATGTGATAAGTATGAGTTATTTATGGAAATGGATTTGATGTGACAGATGGCAATGCTGTCTATGAGAGAAAGGAGATTTCTCAAGAAGACATGAAGAAATCTAGGTGTTAATGGGACTGATACCATTGGTTTTGATAAGACCAAGGTGGAATGCTATAATTGCCACAGAAGAGGTCATTTTTGCTAGGGAGTGCAGGACACCCAGAGTTCAGGAAAGCAGGAACAAGGAGGCTACAAGAAGAACTGTCCCTATTGAGGAAACTACATCCAAAGCCTTGGTTTATCAATGTGATGGTCTTGGATATGACTGGAGTGACCAAGCTAAAGAAGGTCCAACAAATTTTGCACTTATGGCTTATACTTCTTTAGGTTCTTCAAGTTTTTCAAGCTCAGACCCTGAGGTATCAACTTGTTCTAAAGCATGTTTAAAATCTTATGAAACTCTTAAAGAACATTAAGATAATCTGACAAAAGATTTTAATAAGTCTCGATTAAATGTAGTAGCTTATAAAGTAGGTCTAGAATCTGTAGAGGCTAGACTAGATGTTTATAAAAAGAATGAGGCTATTTTTGAAGAAGACATAAAGATTTTAAAACTTGATGTTATGTTAAGAGATAATGCCATAACAGAGCTTAGAAAGAAATTTGAAAAAGCTAAAAAAGAAAGAGATGATTTAAAACTTACCTTAGAAAAGTTTGAAAAGTCATCTAAGAATCTAAGCAAACTGTTAAATAGTCAAATAAGTGATAATCTCAAGTCTGGTTTGGGGTATAATAGTAAAGGGTATGATAGTTAAGTGTTTGATAGTGAAATGTCTGATAGTGAAGTGGTTGATAGTGTGGTGAATAATAAGTACAAAACAAGTGAAGGGTATCATGCTATTCCCCCTCCCTATATTGGGAACTTTATGCCCCTTAAACCTGATTTGGTACTTGTTGGTGAAGATGAATATGTTTTTAGTGAATCTGTAAATAGTGTTACTCGTAGCTTATAATAGTGAAAGTTAATGGACTAGTGAGTCAGACCTTAGTTGTTCGTGAACCAATTATTGAAAGACTAGGGGTTTTTATCTGATAGTGAGAATGAGGATGAGATTATGTCTAAGTCTGAACAGAGAAAACCTAGTAATGCTAGAATTAAATTTGTTAAATCTTATAAGCATGTGAAATCATCTAGGGAGTCTGTTAAAAAGGTAGAGGAGGAAGCTAAATACCTTAGGAAAAATAGTCAAAGTCCTAGAGGTAACAAGAGAAACTGGAATAATTTGATGACTCAGAAATTGGGAAGTGATTTTGAGTTTAAAAATAAAGCTTGCTTTGTATGTGGCAGTTTTAACCATTTGATCAAAGATTGTGATTTTTATGAAAAGAAAATGGTGGAAAAACCTATTTGGAACAATGCAAGAAGGGTGAATCACCAGAATTCTCAAAAGATTACTCACCCTCATCCAAAAAGAAATTTTGTTCCAAGAGCAGTCTTAATGAAATCTGGTCTTAAAACACTTAAAACTGCTAGGCAAAGCTCTTCAAGAGCAGCAGTATCAGTTAATACTGCTAGACCAATTAATACTGCCTACCAAAGACCAACAGTGAATTGTGCAAGGCCAGCATCAAATGTTTTTAAAAGAGCACAATCACATGTTAGTAGTCCCTTTAACAAATCTACAACAAATAAGAACAGTAATTACAATGAAAAAGTTAATATTGTTAGGGGAAATGTTACTACTACTGGGCCAAAAGTAGTAGTAAGTAATAATAAGGGAAATGAGGCTAAGTTGTAAGGCTCTCAGCATGTTGGGTCTAGAAACCAAAGCACAAAAGTTTTAGATCATGTCTCTAGACACAATGGTGCATCAATGAATTTTAAAAGATTTGACTATGTTGATGCACAAGGCATATCCAAGTCTGTTTTAGCTTAGGTCCTCAAGATAGCCTGATTTTCTTACTTTTTGTGCAGGGCAATCCACAGCTAGAGTTGCAAAAAAAAGAGTTATAGATAATGGATGCTCTAGGCACATGACTGGAAACAAGTCCTACCTCTCAGATTATGAAGAAATTGATGGTGGATTTGTTGCCTTTGGTGGAAACTCCAAAGGAGGTAAAATTACTGGTAAAGGTAAAATCAGGACAGGAAAATTGGATTTTGAAGATGTGTACTTTGTTAAGGAGCTTAATTTTAACCTCTTCAGTGTCTCACAAATGTGTGACAAGAAGAACAGTGTCCTTTTTACTGACACTGAATGTGTTATTTTGTCTTCTGACTTTAAGTTAACTGATAAAAATCATGTTTTGCTTAAAGTTCCTAGAAAGGATAACATGTATTGTGTTGATTTAAGAAATGTTGTTCCTCAAGGAGGTCTAACTTGTCTCTTTACAAAGGCCACATTATATGAGTCTAATCTTTGGCATAGGAGGCTGGGGTATATTAATTTCAAAACTATGAACAAACTTGTGAGGGGAAATCTTGTAAGAGGATTACCTTCAAAGATTTTTGAAAATGATCATACATGTGTTGCTTGTCAGAAAAGAAAGCAACATAAAGCCTCTTGTAAGACGAAAACTGTGTGTTCAATCAGCCAACCTTTACAAATGTTGCACATGGATTTATTTGGTCCAACTTTTGTAAAGAGTATAATGAAAATGATGTACTACCTAGTTGTCACAGATGATTTTAGTAGATTTAGTTGGGTTTTCTTTTTAGCAACTAAGGATGAGACCAATGAAATCCTTAAGGCTTTTATAACAGGAATAGAAAATCAAATAAATCAAAGAGTTAAAATAATCAGATGTGATAATGGAACTGAATTTAAGAATAAAGGAAATGAATAGTACGCGCGACGCGGTGAGATGAAAGGGATTAAGAGAGAAATTAGTGTTGTTAGGACTCCACAACAAAATAGAGTAGCTAAAAGGAAAAATAGAACACTAATAGAGGCTGCTAGGACTATGCTAGCTGATTCAAAGTTACTTACTACATTTTGGGCTGAAGCAGTTAATACTAGTTGTTATGTACATAATAGGGTATTGGTAATTACGCCTCACAACAAGACACCTTATGAACTTTTTCTAGGTAGAAAACATGCCTTAAGCTTCATGAGACCATTTGGGTGTCTTGTTACTATTCTTAACACCTTAGATCACCTAGGTAAGTTTGATGGGAAGGCTGATGATGGATTCTTTGTTGGGTACTCTGTTAATAGTAAAGCATTTAGAGTATTTAACAGTAGAACCAGGATAGTAGAAGAGACATGCACATTACTTTCCTTGAAAATAAACCAAATGTTGCAAGGAGTGGACCAACTTGACTTTTTGATATTGATACTCTAATAAAATCTATGAATTATAAGCCAGTTGTTGTAGGGAATCAGTCTAATGGTAATGCATGTACCAAAGAAAATGTTGATGCAGGTCAAGTTGGGAAGAAAGACGTACTTGGCAAAGACTACATACTACTACCATTATGGACTCAAGATTTACTAAATTCTTCTAACTCAAAGGATTCTCCTGATGTTGGATTCAAACCATCAGGGGAGGAGGAAAAGAAGGATGAAAGTAATGTTTAAAGTGCAAAGGAGCAAAGAGTTGATTATGAGAAGGATGCCAATGCTAACAGCACTAACTCTATTAATATTGTTGGTCAACCAGTTAATGCTGCTGGCATAGAGGATGATGTTGTTGATGAAAACATAATGGATGTGCTGATGATCCAAATATACCTTCTCTAGAAGAGATTGACTATTCAAATGATGATGAATATGTTGGTGCAAAGGCTGACATGACTAATTTGGATTCACATATCCCTGTCCGTCCTATTCCAACTACCAGAATTCACAAGGATCATCCTCTCTCACAAATCATTGGAGATATAATGACACCACCTCAAACCAGAAGAATGACAAGGAATAAGACTGAACATGGTATGTTTAGTTTAGTACAACAGAAGATCAATCATAAAGACTTTCAGAATTGTTGTTTGCATGTTTCTTATCACAAGAAGAACCCAAGAAGGTAATCCAAGCATTAAAAGATCCAAGCTGGATAGAAGTTATGCAAGAAGAGCTTCTGTAATCCAAATTACAAGAAGTTTAGACCCTGGTGGACTTACCAGATGGCAAAAGGCCCATAGGAACTAAATAGGTTTATAGGAACAAGTTGGATGAAAGAGGCATTGTGATCAGGAACAAAGCAAGATTAGTTGCTCAGGGGCACACACAAGAGGAAGGAATTAATTATGATGAGATTTTTGCTCTAGTTGTAAGAATTGAAGCAATAAGGTTATTCTTAGCCTATGCCTCATATAAAGACTTTATGGTGTACCAGATGGATGTGAAGAGTGCTTTTCTATATGGAAAGATTGAAGATGATGTCTATGTTTGTCAACCCCCAGACTTTGAAGACCCATACTTTCCTGACAGAGTTTACAAAGTAGAAAAGCCACTTTATGGTCTGCATCAAGCTCCCAGAGCTTGGTATGAAACCTTGTCCACTTACTTATTGGAAAATGGATTTCAGAGAGGACAAATAGACAAAACTTTGTTTATCAAGAAGGATCAAGGTGATATTTTGCTAGTACAAGTATATGTTGATGATATCATATTTGGTTCTACCAAGAAGAAGTTGTGTACAGAGTTTGAGAAGATGATGCATAAGAAGTTTCAAATGAGCTCTATGGGTGAACTCACATTCTTCTTAGGACTTCAAGTAAAGCAAAAGGAGGATGGAATTTTTATCAGTCAAGACAAGTATGTGACTGAGATTTTGAAGAAATTTGGTTTTACTGATGTCAAGACAGCAAGCACACCTATGGAAATTCAAAAGCCTTTGCTCAAGGATGAAGATGGTAAAGAAGTGGATGTTCATTTATATAGATCAATGATTTATTCATTGATGTATCTTAATTTTTCAAGACCTGATATTATGTTTGTAGTGTGTGTTTGTGCAAGATACCAAGTCAACCCAAAAGTATCACATCTTCATGCTGTGAAAAGAATTTTTAAATACTTAAAAGGTCAATCTAAATTGGGCCTTTGGTATCCAAAAGATTCACCTTTTGATTTGGTAGCATACACTGATAGTGATTATGCTGGAGCAAGCTTGGAGAGGTTGTTAATTTCTTGGGTGTAGATTGATTTCATGGTAGTGCAAGAAGCAGACTGTAGTTGCAAATTCCACAATAGAGGCTGAATATGTAGCTGCTTCAAGTTGTTGTGGTCAAGTGCTTTGGATTCAAAATAAATTGCTTGATTATGGGTATAACTTTATGCATACAAAGATCTATATTGATAATGAGAGTACTATATGCATAGTTAAGAACCCTGTTTTTCATTCAAAAACAAAGCACATTAAGATTAGACATCACTTTATCAGAGATTCTAATGAAAAGAAGCTAATTCAAATGATCAAGATTCATACTAACAAGAATGTTGCAGATTTGCTTACAAAAGCATTTGATGTAAGTAGATTTCAATATTTGATTGCTAGTATTGGAATGCTCAATCTTTAAAGTCTTGATTATGAAAATGGTGAGGTAAACTGAATTGAGAGAGTTGGTGAGAATAAAAACAGAAAGAGAGATGTGTGATAAAAACAGACATAGTGATTTAGTAAGAAAAATAATTGAGAGAATTTATCAGTTAAAAACAGAAAGAGAGTTGTGTGAGATAAAAACAGATAGAGTGATTTGGTGAGAAAAAGAATTGAGAGAAGTTGTGAGCTAAAAAACAGAAAGAGAGTTGAATATATTAAAAACAGACAAAAAGAATTATGAGCTAAAAGAATTGAGAGAAAGCAAAAACTGACAGAGAGAATTATGAGCTAAAAGAATTGAGAGAAAGCAAAAACAGACAGAGAGAATTGTGAGCTAAAAGAATTGAGAGAAAGCAAAAATAGATAGAGAGTTTTTGTGAGTCAAAATGTTAATTTGATGATGAAAAAGTTGTTTGGAATGGAATTGGAGTTAATGTTGGTAACTCAAAGTTAATGCTGCCAGGCATAACTTACTACTGTTGGGCGAAGTTAATGCTGCTAGACATAAACTTACTACTGCTGTTATAAGTTAATGCTGCTAGGCATAAACTTACTACTGCTGTTGAAAGTTAATGCTGCTAGGCATAAACTTACAACTGTTGGTTAACGTTAATGCTGTTGAGGGTAGTTTCATAAATACTTTGATTAAGGGTTTCATTCAATCATTTAATCGATTTCAATCTTTCATATACTCTCTAATCATAAACCGTAACTCAATGTGCGGATTCTGGAAAAAACCACACCGCATCCGCAATTGCGATTTTTAAAAAGTAATGATCCGCAACCGCGCGGTTTTGTTTTTTGTGTGTTTGTTTGTGCGGTTTCTTTTTAACGGATTTTTTTTTGGAGTTTTTTGGCGGTTTTAACCGCACCGCAAAACAACCACCGACTTATAAATTATATAATTATGTTGGTTTTTTGGTTGTGTGCGGTTATTGGTTTACGATGTTAGGTTTTTTTTTCGTTATAACAATGCATATATTTAAGTAAACACACACATCACAAAGAATATTATTGGATAATATGCACTAGAAAGCCCTTATAACACACATAAAATAAACAATGTGTCGTTTTTCGATTTTAAATAATTAATGTGCGGTGCGGTTGGCAATGTTTTGTGGATGCGGGTTTTAAATAATGTTGAAAGTTAATGCTGCTAGGCATAAACTTACTACTGCTGTTGAAAGTTAATGCTGCTAGGCATAAACTTACTACTGCTATTGAAAGTTAATGTTGCTAGGCATAAACTTACTACTGCTGTTGAAAGTCAATGCTGCTAGGCATAAACTTACTACTACTATTGAAAGTTAATGCTACTAGGCATAAACTTACTATTGTTGTTGAAAGTTAATGTTGCTAGGCATAAAACTTACAACTGTTGGTGAACGTAAATGTTGTAAGGGTATTTCATAAATACTTCGATTAAGGGTTTCAATCACTTATTCAATTGATTTTAATCTTTCATATACTGTCTAATCACAAACCCTAACTCAATTTCATCTTTCATTATCAAAACCAAACAAAATGTCGGATCTAAAGTTTGCTGATACTTTTAATTTGGTCGCGTTTTTGTCTAAACCTGCTGAAAGTGAAGGATTTGAGCAAATTGTTGATTTTCTAAATGCAACCCCTATCAATTATGCTTTAACCGTTAATCTTACAATATACACTTCATGTATTGAACAATTCTGGGCTATTGTCAAGGCGAAAACTATCAATGGGAAAGTACAGTTGCAAGCCCTAGTGGATGGGAAGAAGATTGTCATAACTGAAGAGATCTTCAATTACAAGATGCTGAAGGTACTGATTGTCTACCCAATGCTACTATTTTTGAGCAACTTACACTAATGGGGTATGAAAAACTTTTATAGAAGCTTACTTTTTAAGGCATTCTTTTCCCCACAATGGAAGTTTTTTATTCATATCATTTTGTAATGCCTAAGTGCTAAGACTACTGCATGGAATGAATCTAGTAGCACTATGGCTTCTGCAATAATCTGTTTAGCTACAAACTAGAAGTTCAACTTTTCAAAGTACATATTTGAAAGTATGGTGAAGAACTTAGATAATGTGACCAATTTTTTTATGTATCCAAGGTTTGTGCAAGTCTTTTTAGACCAACAAGTTGGTGATATGTCAAATCATAAAAGGATTTATGTTACCCCCTCTCATACTAAGAAGATCTTTGGGAACATGAAGAGGGAAGGAAAAGGTTTTTCTAGAAGAGTCACACCTTTATTCCCAACCATGATGGTACAAGCTCAAGAAGAAATGGGTGAAGGTTCAGTAATTCTAACTGATCCCCATCACACACCCACTATTATTGAATCATCATCTCAACCTCAAAAGAAACATAAACCTAGGAAGCCAAAGAGAAAGGACACTGAGGTACCTCAGCCTAGTAGTCCTACAACTAATGTAGCAGATAAGGTTGTTAATAAGGAGAATGTATCTAAACATTCCAATGATCCACTGCTCAGTAGTCAGGATAGTCTGAAACTTAAGGAATTGATGGCATTGTGTACAACTTTACAACATAGAGTTCTTGCTTTGGAGACTACAAAGACCACTCATGCTTAAGAGATTACAAGTTTAAAAAGGAGGGTTAAGAGACTAGAAAAGAAAAAGAGGTCAAGAACTCATAGGCTTAAAAGATTATACAAGGTTGGTTTGAGTAGAAGGGTAGAATCCTCTGAAGATGAAGGTTTGGGTAAGGAGGATGCATCCAAACAGGGGAGGATAGCTGACATTGATGCTGCTAAAGACATTTACCTGGTCAATGATCAGAGAGATGAAGATATGTTTGGGGTAAATGATCTTGATGGAGATGAGGTAGTTGTTGAAACTAAAGTTGCTCATGAGGTAGATGTTAAAATTGCTAAAGAAACAGTTACTGCTGCTGCTACAACAGTTAGTGCTGCTATAATAGCTGAAGTTGACATTACTTTAGCTCAAGCACTGTCAGAGTTGAAGAGTACAAAACCCAAGGCTACAACAACAACTGTTGCTACAACACCTACATCTGTCAGCACAAGACCCAAGGCTAAAGGGCTTGTTATTCATGAACAGGAGCAAGCAACTACACCAACCGTTTCTTCTCAACAATCATCATAGTTTAAGGTTCAAGACAAGGGTAAAGGAATCATTGTAGAAGACCCTTTGAAGATGAAGAAGAAAGATCAAATTAGTTTTGATCAACAAGAAGCTATGAGATTACAAGCTGAGTTTGATGAGGAGGAGAGACTTGCAAGGGAAAAAAAAGAAGCCAATACTGTTTTAATTGAAGAATGAGATGATATTCAAGCAAAAATTGATGTTGGTCATCAATTGGCTGAACAACTGCAAGCACAAGAGCAAGAAGAGCTGACTGATGCAGAAAAGGCTACTTTATTTGTTCAACTCTTGGAGAAAAGAAAAAAACACTTTGCAGCTAAAAGAGTAGAAGAAAAGAGGAATAGACCACCAAAAAAAGCTCAACAAAGGAGTATCATGTGTACTTATCTAAAAGACATGGATGGATGGAAGCCCAAAGACTTGAAGAACAAATCCTTTGCAAATATTCAAGCATTGTTTGAAAAAGCAATAAAAAGGGTAAATACTTTTGTTGACTTTAGAACAAAGTTGGTGGAAGGTACTGAAAAGAAGAAAGGCTCAAAGAAAGCTAAAGCAGAAGTGATAGAAGGTAGTTCAAAAAATGAGTAGGAGACGAGCTAAAACAAGAGAATGCAAATAAGCAAAAGATATATGATGATCAGGAAGCAACTAAGATGAAAGAGCTTATGGACATTGTTCCCGATGAAGAGGAAGTAGCAATTGATGCTATACCTTTAGATACTAAGCCTCCAAGCATTGTTGATTGGAAGATCATTAAAGAAGGAAAGATCAACAACTTTCAAATTATAAGAGCTGATGGAAGTTTAAAGAGGTACTCATCCTTTATTCAGATGCTTAAAAGCTGTGTTCATTATATTCCGCTGCATTGTATCTATATTCTTTGTTATTTTTGTTAATCCTAGATATTAAGATCTAACCAATCTGTTTAAAGAACATTGAATTTTGTTCATTATATTCTGCTGCATTGTATCTATATTCTTTGTTATTTTTGTTAATCCTAGATATAAAGATCTAACCAATCTGAGCTTACAACGATCTTTTAGTTTTTCACAGCGTTTTTGGATAAACCCGTTGAAAGTGAAGGGTTTGAACAAATTGTTGATTTTCTCAATGCAAGTTCTATAAGATATGCTTTAACCGTTAATCCTACAATATACACTTCGTGCATTCAACAATTCTGGGCTACTGTCAAAGTGAAGACTATTAATGAGGAAGTTCAGTTACAAGCCCTAGTGGATGGGAAAAAGATTATGTCATGAATCCACAATAAGGAGAGATCTTCTAACTGGAAGATGTTTGAAGGTATTGATGTCTACACAATGTGATATTTGAAGAGCTTACACTTATAGGGTATGAAAAACTTTCTTAGAAGCTTACATTTTATAAGGCTTTCTTTTCTCCTCAATGAAAGTTTTTTATTCATACTATTCTGCAATGCCTAAGTGCTAAGACTACTAAATAGAATGAATTTAGTAGCACTATGGCTTTTGCAATTATCTGCCTAGCCACTGTCACACCCCCAAATAGGGTCCCGTCTGATTAAGCGTCTGGGGGCGTGACGTTCATTAATATCTCAAGTACAAAGCATAAAGAACGACCTCTAAGGGTACATTTAAAAAATAAACACCGTTGCATAAATTTAAAATATTAATAAGTTTTACATCGATCAAATTTAAAAGATAGAATCGTTAAATTGTGGAAGTTTAAATAAGTTCAACAGCGGTATTTAAAGACATAGATAAATTTCTGGTAAACCGGTCTGGGCAAATAGACTTTACATAAGTCAAGCAACGACATCTATGATAAGCACCTGAGAAAAACATGCTTAAAAGTCAACATAAAGTTGGTGAATTCACATGTTTAGTTCAAACGTTGTTATAGTGGACCACAAGATATCAAAATGTATGTGACAGTCATAGGAGATACAACTTTACATAAAAAGGTATTTACGTTGCACTAAGCTCATGACACTGAAGCTAATAATGAAAGATAGCATGTACATTGCTATAAGTAATTGCTTGCCCTTACAGGTGTCCGACCAAAGACTACCTAACCAGTTTCGACATGACATATATCCGTTTATCGGGAGCCCCGTGGGTAGTGAGCGCTACTCACCCAGATAAGGATAATTAGTTCCAATAGATCTATTCATTCACTCGTGCTCACTTAACTAGCCAATCGGTTAAAGGTGATTAATAGTTCATGATAATTCGGGCAATAATGGTCTAAACGCTACTTAGGCAACACATAAATAGGGAAATCTCACGTATAGTACTTGTTTCCAATTTAAAAAAAACAAGCGATGTTTCTCACCCCAAGTTATAAAACATTTATTCAAAACGAGTAAAAGAGTGGGGTTATGAACTCACCTTATGCGAATTGTGGATTAAAAGAAATCAATCAAGTGAAGACGAATCTCACGGTCCTAGCGACAACCTAGCATATAGTTGTCGTTTAAGAATGATGTACAACGAATAACGCTTAACGCAGAGATGATCATTCCGAGATGAGTAGACACGGGGGGCGTTTTTTTTTTTTACACTTTTCAAAAACGTTTACTTTGAAAATTATAAGTTTTGACAAGTCTCGACATTTTGAAACATCTTTGAAAATATTTTGTCTTTTAGTGTATTTCGTCTTTTAGTGTATTTCGTCTTTTAGTGTATTTCGTCTTTTAGTGTATTTCGTCTTTTAGTGTATTTCATCTTTTAGTGTATTTCGTCTTTTAGTGTATTTTATCTTTTAGTGACCCGGCACACCAAAGTTGACTCAATAACCATAAATGTTGACCCAAAATCGACACTTAATGTCATTCTTCATTTTATCATTTTGATAATAAAAGTATATTTTTCGACGCATTTATAAAGTTTATAAGATTTCAGCATGACCTTTCTAAAAATATCAACTTTCCATTTTTATCCGTCTCGACTCGTGAAAGTATCTGTTTTATAAAAGTACATCTTTTATTGGCTCGAAAGAATATCCGATCGATTTTCGACAACACCGCAAATATTGCAACAAATCCATTCTAAACCTAAACCTCTTCGACTTTGGAATTTAATTCCGACCAAATCCAACATCTAAACTTCAAATCCCTTCGCAACAATATTTAAACTCACCTATACGATAAATCTCAAAATAAAACATAAGCCGAATATTATAAGCTATAACATACCATATTTTTATTACACGAAATTAACCATGATCATAAAACTATGATTTCCTTATATTTCTTTTTATTATTTTCGAAATATATGCATAACCTTTTAAGGTTTATGTAGTTTTAAAATCTTTATTTTTACAAAATAAGTTGTACTACTAGCATGTATGCATCAAGATGATTATGAAGTATAAGTTATTTAAAAATTAAGAGACTTACAAAAAGAAGTGGTTTAGAAGGATGATTGATGACAAGAAACAACCCAAATGCTGTTTATAACTAACCCGAATACAATAAATATCAACCACGAACACAATATCTTCAAAGGTTTTTTTATCAAGATTGGAAAATTATGAGTGTGTGTGTGTTTCTTGGGTGGTTCGAACAAAAGAGAAGAGACAAAACTCAATTTTTAGTGTGTGCGTATTATGAATGAGAAAATGGAATTAATGTGTATATGTAATGCCAAGTTTACTTCACATACTAAAAGTGTGTTTATGTGTGTGCGTGGGATAAGACAAGAGGAAGAGAGGGGACCAAAATGATCTCCCAATCAAGTTTAAGCTAGGACAAAAATGAGTTGTAACCATTGTCTTATTGAATTTGAATTCAAAGTGGCATCCAAGGCATGCAAAGCATGCAAAGGGGTGTTTGTTTGGATGTATGCAACCAAAAGGGGGGGGGGAACCAAAATGGTTTTTAATATTTTATGATGCTAGTGCTCCTTGTTTGATTTAATTTCCAAGCCTTTCATGCATATGCTTACATTTTAAATAAAACACGATTCACGCAAGTAACGAAACGAATAATGGTATCACCAAAAATTATGAAATTTTAAATATTGCCTAAAAATATAAAAACATGGCTATTGCCAAAATACTACAATGTTTGGTGTCCCGGTTCACTCCCGGCGACGATTCTAAAATAAATAGCGGGAAAACTTCCCGGTTAAACTTAAAGTTAAACGAAACTTTAAAAATTCAAATTAGAGACCAGTAACGGCTAAATTAATGAAGGAAAATTGATGGGGTGTCACATACTTTCCCCGTTAAAAGAGCTTTGTCCTCAAAGCTTACGATGTAGTTTCTGCTACGGGCGCAAAAATTAGGAAAAGATGAGGGTACTTCTTTTGCATTTGATCTTCACGCTCCCAAGTGAACTCAGGACCTCTCCTAGAGTTCCAACGTACCTTGACAATCGGAATACGACTCTGCTTTAGACGTTTGACCTCACGGTCCATGATCTCGACAAGTTCTTTGATGAAGTAGAGTTTGTCGTCAATTTGGATTTCATCCAACGGTATAGCAAGAGGTTCATCAACCATGCACTTCTTCAAATTCGAGACGTGAAACGTACTATGAACTCTACTCAACTGCTCTAGGAGTTCAAGAAGATAGGCAATGGTTCCTACTTTGTCTATGATCTTAAAAGGTCTAATATAGCGAGGGTTCAACTTTCCCCGTTTGCCAAAGCGTATCACCCCTTTCCATGGTGACACTTTTAGCATGACCTTATCTCCTATTTGAAACTCAAGGGGTTTTCGTCTTACGTCGGCATAACTCTTTTGACGATCGCGGGCAGCTTAGATACGACTCTTGATTTGAACGATCTTCTCAGTCTTCTCGTGGATGATCTCTAGGCTAGTGAGCTGTCTATCTCCAACTTCAGCCCAACAGATAGGTGATCGACACTTGCGCCCATATAATGCCTCAAATGGAGCAACCTTAATGCTGGTATGGTAAATGTTGTTGTACGAAAATTCTACCAACGGTAAATGTTTATCCCAGCCTTTTTCAAAGTCGAGTACACAGGCACGTAACATGTCTTCCAACGTTTGAATGGTTCTCTCACTCTAACCATTGGTCTATGGATGGTAAGCTGTACTCATATCCAATCGATTACCTAATGCTTTATTAAGAGATTTCTAAAAATGTAAGGTAAACCTCCTATTACGATCGGAGATGATCGAAACTGGCACTCCATGCCTTGAGACTACTTCCTTCAAGTACTGTCTTGTCAACTTATCTAACGTGTCATCTTCTCGCATAGGCAAGAAATGAGCAGACTTAGTGAGACGATCAACGATTACCTAAATCGTGTCTTGACCGGTTGCCTTCTTTGGCAATTTAGTCACAAAGTCCATCGTTATGTTCTCCCATTTCCATTGTGGGATCTCTGGTTGAACCAACAAACCAGACGGCTTATGATATTCTATCTTAACCTTGGCATACATTAAACACTTGCTGACATAGGTGGCAATTTCTTCTTTCATGTTGGGCCACCAATATAGCTTCTTAAGGTCTTGGTACATCTTATCTGATCCAGGATGGATGGAATACTTTGACTTATGAGACTCATGCATAATCAAAGCTCTCAGGTCACCAAAACATGGAATCTAACTTCGATTGTTCAAATACAATGTTCCGTCAGTATGAGGTTCTAGTTGGTTAATCATGCAATGCAAATCTTCGTTGATTGTAATTTCTCTTCGTTCCCTGGCTTCGACTTGACGCACATAAAATCGATTAGGAAGGTTTAAAACCCTTTAGTCATAAACTATGCCCGAACTCGTAGCTGCTTGCTTATTTCCTTTCAACTCAGGCACTCAGCTACCACGTGTTTGCACTTTTTGCGAAAAATGGGTTCAGTTTGCTAGAAAACTATACGGCGATTTTAAAATTTTTAGTTTGTATTATAATAATGACTAATTCAAGAATGAAATCAAACTCCGACAACGGCGCCAAAAACTTTGATGTGTTATAAAAGTTTTAAATTTATAATTCTAGTTTTATCCAATTTCCAACTAATACACAGGTAAAGTATAAACCCCCGTTTATAGTTTAGGTTTACGGTAAGACCAGGTCGTTTTACGAGATTGGTAATTCTTAGAAAGGGTCGATTATATTACGAATGGGTTATCTAACTAACTGTCACGATCTAAAGATAATTGATAACACAAATTCAAGATAATAAAACAATGTTTATTTGGGAGACAAGAGTAATGAAGGAAAACTCAGGATGATGATAAATTCATGAAATTTAGTATAATCAAAAGAATGAACGGGTAGTTTAATCAAGAGATTATCTATTTAACATAACAAGAATCCTTTCAGCCTTTAATCTTAATTATGAAAAATGCTTTAAGATTAGTTCACGTTTGGAAATAACAAATATGAACTTTCTCAACCAAGTTCATTAGACATGAGGTTGAGAATTATATATTCATATATTTGGGATGATGAGCATTTTATTAGCTAATCCTCACAAAGCTAATACCGAGTTGTCATAGGCAAACAATTAGGAATCAAACATATAGCCGAAGTCTTTTGACCTATATCTGGACTAGTATGATGATCAAATGATGATCGATAATCCAAATATCTAAATATCAAGTTCATATTTATCACTTAACCAAATATCATTAGTCATCCCAAATTGATCCATGTTACTTCATAAATCTCAAATAAACATGAATAAACTACTCCATATTAATGGAGGTAAAACACATAATAAGTATGTTAGATTCAGAAAACATAACATTCAAAGAGAGAAACATGTTTATACCGATTCCAATAGCAAATTATATTGATTTTCAAGAGTTTCCTTCGAACAATGATTCTAACAACCTAGAAATTCAACTCCAAACTATAACAACTCCTTAGCACAACATTCTGAGATCAAAGAGTATCCTCTCTTGATTATAACCTGGAATGTGATGAAGAATAAAGTGATTCTTCAATAATTCCACTAAAACTATTCTAACTCTTAAGATAAAGTGTAATGTGATTAAGAAGTGATAATTTTGATGATTTGAGAGGCAAATTTCATCCTCTATTTATAGCTGAAAGATGAGACTTCAGTTGTGGGAAGTGGCAAGCTAAATATTGCATAATAATGGCAATCATTATGATTTTTGAGTAACTGAAGGTAAAGTGCGCCGCACTTGAGAAATTATGCGTCGCACTTGGTGTATAATTAAATTGCATTTACTCCGCTTCAAAGTACGCATCACAAAAATAATTGTGCACCGCACTTTTTCCTCGTTCATTAACTCTTCCTTAGATTCTCTTCTAGATCCTTCTCATAACGACCGTTAGTGTATTTAACGGGATTTCTTTGCACATTTAGTCCTTTTCTTCATTTTTGGTCCTGAAACGATTATTACACAACAAACAACCAAACTTTGCAATATTTCATGCGTTAACATATATATTTCATGTATTTTTAAGGGATATTTTATGTATATTTGGAGCGTTATTAGTTGACTCAATGGTTCAAGAGGATGGAATCTATTTTTCATATAAGCAACTGCACAGTTGGAAATCAAGTCAAGTATGCCACATGTACTTTACTTAGAAATGCTTTGACGTGGTGGAACTCCCACATTAAAACTGTTGGTCACGATGCTGCTTATGGCATGCCGTGGAAAACACTCATGAAAATGATGACCGACAAATACTGTCCAAGAGGTGAGATCAAGAAATTAGAGATTGAGATCTGGAATTTGAAGGTGAAGGGTACTGATATGGTAAGCTATACCCAACGCTTTCAGGAGTTGGCCTTGTTGTGCGGGAGGATGTTTCCCAAAGTGTTTGAGGAGGTAGAAAAATTTGTCGGTGGACTTCCCGACTTGATTCAGGGAAGTGTGATGGCATCTAAGCCAAAGATAATGCAGGATGCAATTGAGTTTGCTACTGAACTGATGGATCAAAAGATCCGTACTTTTGCTGACCGTCAAGCTAAAAACAAAAGGAAACTTGATGACAACTCAAGAAACAACCAGAATCAACAACAACCCTTCAAGAAGTAGAATGTTGCCAGGGCCTACACTGCTGGGCCTGGTGAGAAGAAAGTGTACAGAGGATCTAAACCTCTGTGCCCTAAATGCAACTACCATCACGATGGGCAGTGTGCACCAAGGTGCAACAATTGCAATAAAGTTGTCCATATGGCCTGTGATTGTAGGAGTCTTGCTGCTACTGCTAATGCTAGCAAACAAAGAAACTCCAGGGCAAATCAAAAGGTTGTCACTTGCTTTGAGTGTGGAGTTCAGAGGCATTACAAGAGGGATTGCCCGAAGTTAAAGAACAAGAATTAGGGAAATCAAGCTGGGAATGGTAATGCCCAGGCAAGGGCTTATGCTGTGGGCACCGCAGGGACAAACCCGAACTCCAATGTCGTTACGGGTACGTTCCTCCTAAAAAACCGTTATGCTTTGATTTTATTTGATACTGGTGCCGATAGGAGTTTCGTATCTACTACATTTAGTTCACTACTTAATATCATCCTAACTACACTAGACCATGGTTATGATGTTGAGTTAGCTGACGGCAAAATAATTGGGTTAATACTATCATACGGGGTTGCGCGTTAAACTTTCTGAACTCGGTAGCTTTGATGTCATAACTGGTATGGACTGGTTAACAAAATATCATGCAATAATCGTATGTGATGAGAAGATCGTTCGTATTCCCTTTGGGAATGAAATCTTAATTTTTTGTGGCAACAGAAGCAACAACAAACATGAATCTCGATTAAACATCATCTTGTGCACCAAAACTCAAAAGTATCTGCTAAAAGGATGTCATGTCTTTTTGGCACATATTACCGCAAAGAAGGCTGAAGCCAAGTCGAAGGAGAAGCGACTTGAAGACGTACCAATTGTTTGAGACTTTCTCGAAGTTTTCTTAAGGACTTGTCGGGTATTCCATCAGCCCGACAAGTGGAATTTCAAATTGATTTAGTACCTTGTGCTGCAACTGTAGCACGAGCACCTTCTTGATTAGCTCCGTTTGAGATGAAAGAATTATCAGAACAATTGCAGGAACTTTTAGACAAAGCCTTTATAAGACCCAGTTCCTCACCTTGGGGAGCTCTGGTCTTGTTTGTCAACAATAAGGATGGATCATTTCGGACGTGCATGGATTACTAGGAATTAAATAAGCTAACTGTGAAGAACTGTTAGCCGCTTCTAAGAATTGATGATTTATTCGATCAACTTCAAGGGTCGAGTGTCTACTCAAAGATTGACCTGATATTGGGTTATCATCAACTGAGAGTTCGTGAAGAAGATGTTGGGAATTATATTTGAGTTGATAAGACAAAACAAAAATGAAACAAGAAGGACTTAAAGGAAAAGGACCTAAATCGACAATAAGAGATTCTTCAAGCTGGTGGAGTATATTCTACAAAAGATGGAAGATATCAGAAGATACTAAAAGATATGCTCAAGAAGAATAAAGATAAAGATTAAAAGATTTAGTTTCCTTATTGTATTTATTATCTTCCTTTGTAAGTCATGATCTCTCCCTATATAAAGAGATCATAGACACATAGTTTTTATATCCAGAAAAGTGTGTGTACACAAAGTGTTAGAGATGTAGACGTCTATAGAGTTGTTGTAGCCTCAAGGTAATCAAGGTTTTCCTTGATCCCTGTTACAGTTCATTGATGTAACCGTATTATCTTGATCAAATAATATTGGGGCTGTGGTGAATGTTTGGTAAAACCTTGTTACAATATCATTGTTCTTAATTTTTTAATTCCGTTGTGCATATATGTTCAATGTTATTATCCTAGATATAAGATCTAAACAATCTAAGCATAAATGAACCTAAAATTCTAACAGACTCATCCATGTGGAAACATGAGCAAAGTGGCTATTGATCTAAAATCTACAAGGTGTTTTAAAGAAACCCAAAACTTAATTTTCAAGAAATCGTTGGTGAAAGTTTTATGGGGTTTTTGAAGATTAGTGCTATAATGATCATATAATCGTCCTCGTCTACCTGTTTGGCATCAATACATTGGAAAGCTTTGTTACATTTATTTGGGTTTATTTTTGATCCTTATCATCTAACTGATCAAACCCAAGACATTAGGGTTTGTTATTTTTCAATCTGATGTGGTATAATACAACACGGCTTGGTATGTAATTCATTCAAAATCTTTTAGGGTTTTTCTTGATAAGCCGAGATTGTATAAAGTTGGGGTTTGCACTAATGATCAATGGTGGTCATGATATGGAAGAGAAGGAGTTAATGTTAATCTTGATCACATCGTGCTTAAACAGAAACATGAAACTTTTAAGGCAATGACCTAGGTACAGCGGCATACAACTAGGATAAGTTACTAGACTGTTGATATGTATACAAAGTTTTAATGCTGTTAAAGAAAATTAATGCTGCTTGGATAATAGTTTTCTGCATTTTGTTTAAATAGTGCTGCTCGACTCATTTAATGCTGCTATGCTCAAGTACATACTTAATGCTGT
>BQNB010000437.1:0-2500 GCA_026074375.1 Tanacetum coccineum | reverse complement strand
AAAAACACACATCCTAATGTACTCAGGAATATGTCTCCCAAAGCAGTTTTGTTGAAAACTGGCCTCACTCCAGTTAATACTGTTAGGCCAGTTAATACTGCTCACCCCAAAACAGCAGTTCATAGTGCTACATCAAAGATACATTTTTCAAAACAAGCACAATCAACTGCTAAGAGGCCTTTTTATAAGCAAATAGCATTAACTAGAAGATCTATGCATGAAGCAAAGAGACACTATTATACTAGAAGGCATTATGCAGTTAATACTGCTAGGTCTTATTCAGGACAAGTTAATGCTGTTAGGGTAAAAGGGGTTAATGATGTAAAGTCCTTAACATATTAGGTTTGGAGACCTACCAAATCTAATAGTGCATCACTTGCTTTTAAAAGAAACAACTACATTGATGCACGAGGCAGATCCAAGTCAGTAATGGCTTGGGTCCCCAAAGGAATCTAATTTCCTTATTCTTTTGTGCAGGGCAAGCTACAACATGATGATAAAGGATTTGTTGACAGTGGATGCTCAAGGTACATGACTGGTAACATAGCTTATCTCTCAGATTTCAAGCAGTTTAATGGAGGTTATGTGGCATTTGGAGGAGGTGCATATGGTGGTAAAATTACTAGTAAAGGAACTCTTAAGACTGATAATCTTGATTTTGAAGATGTATACTTTGTTAATGAGTTAAAATTCAATCTTTTTAGTGTCTCACAGATGTGTGACAAAAAGAACTATGTCCTTTTTACAGAAACTGAATGTCTTGTCTTATTCCCAAATTTTAAGTTGCCTGATGAAAATCAGATACTTCTTAAAATTCTTAGAAAGGACAATATGTACACTTTTGATATGAAGAACATTGTTCCTAAAGAAAGTTTGACTTGTCTTGTTGCAAATGCTACATTAGATGAATCAATGCTCTGGCACAGAAGACATAGTCATATTAATTTTAAAAACATAAATAAGCTAGTAAAGGATAATCTAGTAAGAGGATTGCCTATAAAACGTTTTGAAAATGACTAAACCTGTGTTGCTTGTTTAAAAGGGAAGCAACACAGAGCTTCTTGTAAGTCCAAAGTTCTGAATCCCATTACTAAGCCTTTATTTATGCTACATATGGATTTGTTTGGTCTAACCTTTGTGAGTAGCTAGATGCATAAGAAGTATTGCTTAGTAGTCACTGATGATTATAGTAGATTTACATGGGTTTTTTTTAACATCTAAGGATGAAACCAGTAAGATCCTTAAGAATTTTATCAAAGTAATAGAAAACCTAGTGGATAAGAAAGTGAAAATAATCAGAAGTGATAATGGAACAGAGTTTAAGAACAAAGTAATGGATGATTTTTGCAGAGAAAAAGGTATTAAGAGAGAATATAGTGTAGCTAGGACTCCTCAGCAAAATGGTGTTGCTAAGAGGAGGAATAGGACACTCATTAAGGCTGCTAGAACAATGTTAGCTGACTCTAAGTTACCTACCACATTTTAGGCTGAAGCAGTTTCTACTGCTTGTTATGTACAGAATAGGGTCTTAGTAGTCAAGCCTTATAACAAGACACCTTATGAAATTTTTAGAGGTTTTAAACCAGCTCTAAGTTTTATGAGGCCATTTGGTTGTCATGTTACTATTCCTAATACTTTGGATAGTTTAGGCAAGTTTGATGGCAAAAGTGATGAAGGTTTCTTTGTTGTATATTCTTTGAGTAGTAAAGCTTTTAGGGCATACAACACTAGAACCAAGAGGGTAAAAAAAACTTGCATATTGGGTTTTTAGAGAATAAGTCTATGATAGAAGGGACTGGTCCAAAATGGCTGTTTGATATTGATTCTCTAACCTAATCTATGAACTATGTACCAGTTACTGCAGGTACAATTTCTAATGACTCTACTGGTACATCAGAAGAAAACAGTCAAGATTGCATTGTGATGCCAATTTGGAAAGATACTTCATACTTTGATTCACCTATAAAAGATGTTGATAATGGTGAACCAAAAACTGCTGATGATGCTCAAAAGCAGGTTGAAGATGGTCTAAATAATGAGAATGTTGAACAAGAAAGGTTTGTAGATGATAGCAGTACTAAAGATGTTAATGATGTTGGGCAATAAGTTAATACTGCCAGTCCTGATGTTAATACTGGTAGTCTTAAACTTAATGATGTTGGTCCATCAGTTAGTACTGCTAGTCTAAATGCAGAAGACAACACTGAAGTTGATTTGGGGAACATTACAAATTCCTATATTGTTCCAACCACTCCTAATACAAGAATTCATAAAGATCACCCACTTGACAATGTGATTAGTGAAGTGCAGTCAACTGTTCAGACAAGAAGAATGTCAAAACCTACTTTTGAACAAGGGTTTCTCAGTGATGTGTACGAGCAAAAAACACATGATACCCTAAATACTTGTTTATATGCTTGTTTCCTATCACAGATTGAACCAACAAGCATTACTAAAGCTCTATCTGATTCATCCTGGGTGGAAGCAATGCAAGAAGAAC